>CAUYRT010061454.1:0-14118 GCA_963574885.1 Lepilemur ruficaudatus
AATGACAATTCTGACAGGCATAAAGTAGTATCTCCTTGTGGTTTTGATTTGTATTTCCCTGATGATTAGTGATGGCGAGCATTTTTTCATATGTTCATTGGGCATTTGTCTATCTTCTTTTGAGAAGAGTCTGTTCATATCTTTTGCCCACTTTTTGATGAGATTATTTGTTTTTTTCTTGCCAGTTTGTTTGATTTCTTTTTAGATCCCGATATTAGCCCTTTGTCAGATGTGTAGTTTGTGAATATTTTCTCCCATTCTGTAGGTTGTCTATTTACTCTGTTGATTTTTTCCTTTGCTGTGCAGAAAGTTGTCAGTTTAATTAAGTCCCATTTATTTATTTTTGTTGTTCTGTATTTGCTTTTGAGGTCTTACTCATAAATTCTTTGCCTAGGCCACCGAAGTTTTAAAACTAAAGGAGGAAGAAAGAAAAAAAAAGATTGATAATTTAATCATCCAAAGAACATATTTTGAAGAGAGTGAAAGGTAACAATCAAAAAAATTTTCAAATGTCATAAAGTGTAATTCCCTGGTTTGTGAGCATGTTCATTATTACTTATGCATGTGTTGGAGTTCTTTATGGTCAAGCACTGTGATTGCATGAGTATGCATACTTTGAGACATGTAGGACTGAAAAGTGTCAGAAACAATGTTCTCACAGAATTAAAATCTACTACAAAGTACAGGAAAGAGTAGAAATGACACCAAAGGAATTAAAGAATTAGAGGATAGGCTTGGCCACTAATAGGAATGATGAGGCAAATTTTAAACATATTAAAAGGTGAGAGAGGCCGGGCGTGGTGGCTCATGCCTGCAATCCTAGCACTCTGGGAGGCCGAGGCAGGAGGATTGCTTGAGCTCAGGAGTTCAAGAGCAGCCTGAGCAAGAGTGAGACCCTGTATCCACTAATAATAGAAAAATTAGCCAGGCATGGTGGGATGCACCTGTGGTCCCAACTACTCCAGAAGCTGAGGCAGGCGAATCGCTTGAGCCTAGGAGTTGGAGGCTTCAGTAACCTGTGATGACACCACTGCACTCTAGCTGAGGTAGCAGAGCGTGACTCTGTCTCAAAAAAAAAGTATTAACAGATTCAGATGTTCTCATGTCTTTTCATTGTATCTTGCATCAGAAAAATCTCTATGCCAAAGCTACTATTTTAAGTGACACTTTGCAACACGTTATAAGGATTGTTAACTATACTCGTGCAAATGCAACACGGCATGGTCAGTTTTGTAACACACTAAAGTTGAAAGATGAAGTATTCATGTGGATTTGCCATATCGTTCTAAAGTGCATTGGCTATCGCAGGGACAGATGTTAGCCAAAATTTTATCTCTGTGAGAACAAATAGTTAAATTTTATGAAGAACAGAATCAGCAGTGTGAATTACTGAGAGATTTATATAGGAATGCAGCATTTCTGTGTGATATGGCATATCAAAACGACTTCAATATTTCTTTGCAAGCTAAAACTAAGTCTACACATGATATGTGGCAAACGATCCAAGCATTTTGAAAAAAGCTATGTTTTTTCAAAACATTTCTTCTTCAAAAGGAAATTTTGGATGAACATTTTCCCCAGTTGGCAAAGGTCATTGATGAGCAGCATGATATACGTGAATCATTTAAAAAATATGCAGCTGGTATACACCTATTAATTGGAGAATACAATGAAAGGTTCACTGACTTTGGGAATCATGACATAACACTCAAATTAGCATTTTAGCCTCACCTAGTTGATATCACCAAGGCACCTAAAGAACTACAGATGGAATTGATTGAGCTCTCAGTAGATGATATTTTAAAGTCATTGTTTGGTGCTAAGAAAGATCCAATTGAAATATGGAAAAACGTAGTAGAATACCCACACCTTCAGCAACATGCTCCCAAAAATGCTTTCCTGCTTTTCAACCACTTATTGCTGTGAATCTACATTCTCCTACCTAACCCAAATCAAGACTACTTGCATCAAATGGTCACAAATGACTGATACCCATCTAGAGGATCAACTGAAACTGCAGACCTCCAAGCCACAACCAAATGTTCAAATGCTTTCCAATATGAAAAGCAGATACAACAAAGTCATTAAAAGGTTAGTTAACTTTGAATGATTTTTATAATATTAAAGCAGGATGTGAATTTTCCAAATGTTCAGAAAAAAATAGAACTCATAAAGTAGTAGATGAATACATCTGATTACATTAAAATTAAACACATCTCTATCAGGAAAGGAAAATAATTGTAAAATTACTTGAAAAATTACAAACTGGTAACTGAAATATATGACTATCAAAAGATTAAGATATATGATGTATTTTGAGAATTTACTAATCTTAAGTAAAAAATTAACCCATCAATAGAAAAATAATCTATGCAAAAAAATATTAATTGGATGACATGCATCTGAAAAAGTTGTTTGCCCTCTCCAAAAATCAAAAGCTGCAAGCTAAAACGAAAAACCATTATCTTCCTATCATAATGTGCCAACAGTAGCATAAAGAGGCCAAGTAATTTTCCCAATGTTACATAACTGGAAAGAAACTAGGCAGCTTGTCTTCCAGAATTTGTGCTGTTAACTTCCAGGCTACCGAGAACACAAAAGTTGTTTCCACCTTCAGTAAAGAAGCCATTAAATTAATTTTTACTTCTATAGTTTTGAATATATGCAACCATTTTAAAATGTTATAAAATTTTAAAATTTTATGCCAAAATAAATTTGACGCACTAAGTGGAAAGAAAACAGCCTACCAAAAAAGCATATATAATAAGAATCCTGAGATTAAAAGTTGTGTGAGGGTTTGAGGGGATTGGGGTACTTTTTTGGTTTTTGATTCCTCAGAAACACTTTACCTCATGTTCTGGCAACTTCCCTGCTAAATTTGTTTCTGAAGGGACTGCTCTCAGTGGACAGGAAGAGAGATGACAACCACTGATTGAGGTCCCTAAAACCAGTTCTACTCATGGGCTTTTCTCTTACATGAATTAGTAACACCCTGCACTTGATTGAGTTCTGTCTGCTTGACCTTTCCAAGGAACTACATGTGTCAGTATCCGCAGAGTCCCTTCCCAGTTTAGGGTTTGCCACTGAGAAGAGTTCGTGCGAGATCTGGAAGACAAAGATAAAGAGAAAGCCCCAAGATTCTCAGGAAGTTGTGGTGGTCAGACATGTTGGCAGTGAGATGTACCAGCTTCATGGATGTGGGGATTTCTACTGACACAATGGCTTCCACGGACACGGCAGCTTCTGCAAACTCTCCGCAAGCTCCCAAGAGAGTTCCTCACACTTCTCTGTGGTTAGCCAGTCCCTCCCCTGTTCCACTGCTTCAGGCTGGTGTCCCAGTGATGATTTCTCTAATCCTCCAACCGGGGCCTTCCAGACCCTCATTCACACAGCTCCTCCCATATTTGTTATAGCCTAGTTTCTCTATTAAACTCCTTGTTCATTTGATTCTGCTAAGTGGCTCCATTTTCCTGACCAAATTCATGCTGACACAGTTCTTGGCACCAAAAGTGGTTTGGGGGGAAGCTAAACTGCTATGGTCTGAATGTTTGTGCCCCTGCAAAATCCATATGTGGAATCCTAACCCCAAGTGATGGTATTAGAACGGAGGGCTGTTGGGAGAGGATTAGGTCATGATGGCTCCGCCTCATGAATGGGATTAGTGCCCTTATAAAAGAGACCCCAGAGAGCTGCACTGCCTTCTGCCATGTGAAGACACAGCAAGAAATCAGTAGTCTGCAGCCCAGAAGAGGGTCCTCACCAGAACTTGACCACACTGGCACCCTGATCTTGGACTTCCAGCCTCCAGAACTGTGAGAAATAAATTTCTGTTGTTTATAAGCCACCCAATTTATGGTATTTTGTTAAAGATACCCAAACAGACTAAGGCAAAAAACATAAGGGTGAAATCTGGAACTCGTTCATTGATCCACAAGGATTCAAAGACATTAATGACCCCATTCCCAACAGTAAGTGAGACATTGGTAGTCTGTGGCATTGGTCACCTATGGCACAGAGTGGCAAAGCAAATTATTTAAATTATCATATGTGCTCACATGGAGTCAGTTGCATATAGAAGGCAAGACTTTGAGTGACCAAAGTCTGGTAATAAAATATGATGAAATAAAATATTACAGAAAAATCAAATAGCATAATGATCATGGGGTTGGGTGATTGGTTCTTAGTGTGCCAGAGAACTGGAGAAAGGTAATGATGAACTCAAGACTTTAAATTCCCAGGTCAATGCCCAGGTAAGGAACCAAAAAGCTTTTACAACTGCCTTGAACAAAATCCCTACCTCCTGTAAGCACAGAGTCAGTCAGGATTTCTAAAAACCATACCCAAAGTCTGATCAAGCAGATGGCTGAATTTTGATGCCAAATTGAAGGCACAGCCTTTCAGGATCTTGCATGTTAAACCTAGGTTGAGGGGTACAGCACAGGGCCCTCAAAAGGGAGCACTGAGAATTGAGATGGGGCATCCCACTAGATTCTGATGAAGCTGAAGACCCTGAACCCCAAAATTCCACTGAGCCTTTCTTGCCGATACAGTCAGGCCTTCCTTCCCTGTGTGAATACGTCAGCTTCCTTTAACTAAAGAGCCTGTACTGACCTCTTCTGCAACAGGGCAACACTCCTCCTCCTCAAGACCCCTTCCCACCAATTCTTATTGCTTCTAGATATACAACAAGATTTAAATCCTAGCAGATACCAGGGGAAAAGGCGATCCTGAGGAAATATCATTCATACCAGAATATTGGCAAGATTTTGCGAATTTATGATAGCAGTAACCTGGGGAATATTATAAGGATTGATCCTAAAGATATTAGACTAAGGTGGAAGGAATGTAACATTAGATTGGGCTAAATTTATTGATGTTGGTGCACTAACAAGAAATCTGGACTCAATGCATTAGCTCAAGTTGATGGCAGTGGCTCTAAAAATTTGTCTGGATGACTGTTGTAATGGCAGTCCACATTAAATAAAGTTGAGAGGCAAGAACTTCCTTCGAATTCTATAAAGGAAGCTATGCAAAGGCTTAGGGAAGTAGAAATACTAGAGTAGATTCACTGTGTGTGCCTGCTCATCCACCCTTTAACTACAATGACTGCTCTCTTGCAGGCCAGCAACGACAGTGAAAGATGCTGTGACAAAAATTGCCTCCTTGACCTCAGTGAAAAGTATGAGATCCTGGATTGTAAGGGGTAAAGAGCAGGTACTTAACCACCAAAGACAAAATGGACATAATGAGCAGCAATCTCAGAGCAGTATCAGATAGATTTGGCCTTCAGAGGGTCACATTTTTGTGATACTGTGATACTATCGTCTTTTGGCAAGTTAAATACGACTAAAAGAAGTAAATTTGGATGCTGAGATGACAAAGGGATAGATTGCTCTGTACTGATTTTTGTCAAGTTGGCCCCACTACTACCTTCTAAGTCCCTTCCAAGCCTGGGGGCTACTTCTCAAGAATCCTTCTCTGGATGGTAGAGAGGAGTGCATGTAAGATTTTCAGTGAGACCTGAAAGCTAAACACTGGCCGTTCTCGGGAATGCCATGGCAGTCAGACGCAGTGGCAGACAGGAAAGGCGTTTTCCACAGCGGCTGCGCTTCCATCAGCACAACAGGTCCACAGACACGTCCCCTGCCACAGATGAGCATCGTGCACACCACGGTGCCTGCTGAGGACCTTCGCTGCATGATCATAGCGCTCAGCCTTCCTCACGAAGATCAGCTTTGTCCCCACTCTGCTGCTTCAGGCAGACATTTGAGTGACATTTCTCTTATTCTCTGGCCTCGGTCTTCCCTCCCCCAGCTCCTCCCATATTCAGGGAACCCCTTATATCCAGAATATCTACAATGGCTCTGAGTCCAGACTGATGATTCTCTTAAACTAATTTTAATTGTTTAATTTTGTTTCTGTTCCTCGCATCAGAAAGTCCTAAAACATGAAATTCCATGTTTGGTTCTTAAAAATAACTTTTACATTTTTCTTTGACATCCCTCTCAGGATGAGTGGCACCCTTAGAAATCTTTGTATAATGTAATATATATTGTACACACAAATATATATAAAATATTAACCATGATTATATCTTACGACTGGTATTGTGGCTAACTACACATTGTTTTTATTTTATTCTTCATAATTTTCAGTATTTTGTTAATATTTTCCAATGAACATTATATATATACTTGAAAAATGAATATATTTCCAATTTAAAAATCTTTTCTCCAAATTTATTGTTAGGTAGCATCACTTAAGAACTCTGTAATGAGAACGAATTATAAGACGCTGACTCAACACACCACCTAAGAACTTTAAGCTCTGGGATGTAAACAGCAAAACTCTCACAAAATTAATGATGTGCTTGTGGTACTCAAATCTCTAAAATAATGATGGAAAGAAAACGTGAATTTCAAATGATTCAATAATTTATTCACTGTCCTAGTCAGAAGCAAGCACAGCCCTTTTCATTTGGTGATTTTTATCTTTTTCCTCACAGAAGGTATTCGTGAGTATGAGAGTCTCAAGGAACTTACCTGCAGCAAGCTCCTCAGAGTGCCTCCCAGGGATTTATTGAAGGAGAATTGGCTAATGTCTCCGGGTAAACAGAATAAGGTGGAATTTACACAAGTGACTGCTACACAGCTCCTTTTTTATTTCTGTATTTATTTATTTATATAAATGGAAATCATGTTACTGACCATAAAATTTCCAGAGGCTTTTCTATTAGCAGCTGCAGGCATGTCAGCATCAGTGCTTCATAATTCCTGAGAGATACTAAATCCCACATCCTAATCTACTTCACTCTAAACCTATATGAACTCAAAAGGGCCAATGTTACAAGAAATCAAAGGAACAAAAAAATAAACACTAATTTTGACCACACTGTTCATTATACACTGACTTCACTAATAACTGTCTAAAATGTAAAATCTGAGGGCCCACCACCACCAACACCTACAAAGCCAGACTGGCTGCCCTGTGTAAGACAGCCTGGAAGAGACACACATATCCCTTTACCTGAAGCACCGGGGGAGGGGCCAGGGGCTCATCCCAGGCAAGGATATAAATCCTCCTTCCAGGGCTCAGACCTATGGAGTCAAAGAGGACTAATGTCTTAGGGTTGGTTCCTGGCACAGGGCCCCAGACCGGACTATTTGTCTTTGACTCTAGAAATTACAGGCAAACAAGAGTTTCATGGCAGGACTGGGATTTGTGGGATGTCCCGTATTCTTCTGAGTAAGTAAGTTTAAAAATTACTTACCCCAAAATGCGTTTTAACAACTCCCTTCTGGGTCCTCAGAGACTGGATCTCTTTCTAGGTCCAAGCTTCCAAATATTCAAGCCCTGATCAAGCCCTATTTCAGAACCATGAATAGAGGCTAACAGTTCACCAAAACATGACTGAACGTAAGACACACATCCTCATGTTTACAAAGTACACTAGGGGAAACTGAGACCTAGATCTTCTTTTGACACCTGAGAAAACAGACCCAGGGAGGCTTCAATGTCTTAGAGCAGACAGTTGTAGAGCAGCTTTTAGCACATGGATCTGCTGGCTTCCAGCTCAGTCTCTTTTGACCTAACCTCCTCCCTTCTAAGACACACCACAGAGATCTGAAGAGTCCTGGGACTCACAGGCTTGAGCCCCACTGCTCTGGCACTCGCTCTTGTGACTTGGGTCTCAAGTGTGTTCAAAAGGCTATGATGCTATACTCCCAGTTATTCTGGGACTGAGAATGAGGCTGCTCCTGCTGGAGATCCCACCAGACAAAACAGGCCTTACCTGAGCAGATCACCCCAGCACTCCCACCACGGTAAAGGGTATGAATGTTTTGAGAACCAGAGCTTTTACAGTGATTGATATTTGGCTCCATCCCTTGGCATGACAAATATAGAGGCCAAATGAGTCCAAATTCTGATCCAAAATGTTCCCCTGTGGTAACTTCAGTAGCAGCTCCACATCCCAACTGTCTGCACACCACAGCTGCGTTCTCCAACTGCCGGTTGTAATATCTCATGCCCTCCCATCTTCCTTGGAGCTTCATCTCCACTCTCCCCTCACAGCGGTGGCCTCCATTCCTCAGCCTTAGCTCCCAATCTGCAAGAGAGACACAGACACAAAGCACATGACATGAGACAGGTTTTAGGAAACCAAGCAGTGGTATGCTGGTAATATTTTAAAATTAGCTCCCTGGGGGGGGAGGGGTAAAAAATCCCCAGTATATATCATTTGTTGATTTCTGTGATGTAAATATTCCTGCTATGGCCAATTTTAAGCCACCAATGTGGCATCACTGAACATGGAGTTGGAAAGACCTCGCAATTATTTCTCACAAGCCAGTAGGACCAGGTCCGGGCACATCACTGAGGACAGGCCTTCAGAGGATGCTGCATGCTGCCTTCCCAGCAAATGGTTCCCAGACTGAGAGGAGTCTAGCTTCCCCATCTCAGTCACAGCTCACAGCCTGTGAGGCCAGCACAGGAGTCCTTGCTCTCCTCCTCTGTCCCATGGGGATCACTCTCATCCAGCTTAGGAACAAATGGATGGTGGTAAAGCAGCCTCTAAAATGTCCCAATTATTCCTGCCTCCAGGTATTCATGCCCTTGTGTAATCTCCACCTTGAGTATGGGATGGACCTAGTAACTTGAATCTAACAAATTGAATTTGGAAAAAGCAATGAGATGTCACTTAAAAGATTTGGCTTCAAGAATATTCTGCCTTCTGTCTTGTTGTCCTGCCTTGCTCTCTCAGTTGCTTGCTCGGATGATGCCAGCTGCCACACTGTGAGCTCCATTCATGGAGAGACCAGCATGGCAAGGAACTGAGAGAAGCCTCTAGTCAAAGCCTGCAAGGAAAAGTTCAACAGTGCATGGAGGCCTAAATCCTGGTAATAACCATGTGAGTGAGTTTGGGTGGGATCCACCCCGAGTTGACCCCTAAGTTGGCTGCATCCTTGTGAGAGACCCTGAGCTAGAAAACCCAACTAAGCCATGCCAGATTCCTGATCCACAGAAACCATGAGGTACTAAAGGTCTGTTGTTTTAAGCTACCAACTTTGGAGGTAATTTGTTACACTACAATATAAAGCTAATCCAACAGCTTCCTCCAGAGCACCAGAGCGGATGGGTTGGAGATTTATATGCCTACCTTGATTGCTTCATCCAAAGTAGACTCCTGACTGTGTGTCCAATACTGCTGCCTTGGTCTTGCCTGGAACTGAGACCTAGACCACCTCTCCCTTACCATGTCACTTTCTTAGTCAGTAGGCTAGGTTCCTGCTTTCCTATCAGAAACAGAGAGGTGAGTTTCCCAAGGCCCTAGAATCATCTCCATTAGTTTTAGATTGGGGCAAGCAAAATGAGATTTTGGGGGGAATCTAATCAAGACTTTGGTCCCTGGGATACCTATTCACATTCCTCAGGTTTAGACCTGGGCTCATGTGCTTCCACACAGAAAAACAGAAATGGTGCATCAAAGTAGGGAAACATCTGGGAAGATGCTAAACTGGAAAAGGATCCTGGTATGTAAGTCTGCTAGAGCTGCCATAACATAATACCATAGACTGGATAGCTTAAACAAGAGAAATTTATTTTCTCACAGTCATGGAGGCTGGGAGGCCCAAGATCAAGGTGCTGGCAAGACAGATTGCATTCCCAGGCTGCTTCTTTTGGCTTCTAGGCAGCCCCCAGTTCATTGCATGATCATGTGGCCTTTCCTTGGTACATGCACATGGGGAGAGAGAGAGAGATCTCTCTCTCTCTCTCTCTCTCTCTCTCTCTCTCTCTCTCTCTCTCTCTTCCTCTTTGATAAGGCCATTAGTCTAATCAGACTCAGTTTCCACCCTTATGATCTCACTTAACCTTAATTATTATACCTCCTACCCTATCTGTAAATGCAATCACACTGGAGCGAAGACTTCAACATATGAATATGGAGGGAGACAGAGTTCAGTCCATAGAACCTTGGTAGGTCCATTCCAGGAAGGAAATAAAAATAAGTGAGAAGGAAGTTAAAGAAATAGTAAGAAGGGAAACATCCCAAGAGGCTTACTCACAGTTTTTTTTGAAAAGTCTGACATTGAGGTAATCCTAGCACTCTGGGAGGGCAAGGAAAGAGGATCATTTGCACTCAGGAGTTCAAGACCAGCCTGAGCAAGAGCGAGACACTGTCTCTATAAAAAATAGAAAATTAGCCGGGCATAGTGGCACACACCTATAGTCTCAGCTACCCAGGAGGCTGAAGCAGCAGGATCGCTTGAGCTCAAGAGTTTGAGGTTGCAGTGAGCTGTGATGAGGCCACTGCAATCTGGCCAGGGTGACAGAGCAAGACTCTGTCTCAAAAAAAAAAAAAATTACTTAAGTGAATAATAAGTCAGAAGAAATTATCTGGAATGATGTAAAGAGAAACAAAAGGATGAAAAATACAAAAAAGAGAACAGTGACATAGAATAGATTAAGAAGTTAAATTGAAATATGGCAAGGAAAAGAGGGAGGCAGAGCTAGAGAGACAGAAAGCAAGAGAGAATTAAGCAAAGGCAAAATTCAAAAAGTACTGGCTGGGAATTTTCCAGAACTGAAGAAACACACCAATCCATGGAGTGAATAAACACAAGAAAACTCAAGCAAGGCATATGAAAAGGAATTCATCTGTAGAAACTTCATAGATGTGGTAAACATTACTAGTGTTCAGCAATATTTCACATTCTCTTCTTTTTCTGAACACATGTAAATATTACTATTTCCTAACTGTTTAAAGGCAAGCACAACCAAACAACACTGACAGACAGACTATTCCACCCAAAAGCAACAAAATATGCATTTTTCTGAAGTGTACACAGAACATTCTCCGGGATAGATCACATGTTACATGTTAGGTGACAAAACAAATCTTAACAAATTCAAGACTGAAATCATACTAAGTATTTCAGTACTTAGTATTTTCTGAATACAATGGAATAAAACTAAAAACCAATAGCAGAAAGAAAACTAGAAAATTTACAAATATGTGAATATTAAACAACACACTTTGAGCAACCAGTGGTCAAAGAAGAAATCAAAAGAGAAGCTAAAAGATATCTTGAGACAAATGAAAAATGAAAACAAAACATACCAAAACTTATGAGGTGCGGCAAAATCATTAAGAGAAAAGTTTGTACCAATAAATGCCTACATGAAAATAAGAAGAAAGATTTCAAATAAATAGCCTAAATTTACACCACAAGGAATGGGAAAAAGAAAAACAAACTAAACTCAAAGTGAGCAGAAGGAATGAAATAATAAAGATTAAAGCAGAAATGAATGAAATAGATAATACAAAAACAATTTTTTAAAATCAACAAAACTGAGGATTAGTCCAGGCGCGAGGGCTCACGCCTATAATCCTAGCACTTTGGGAGGCTTAGGCAGGAGGATGTCTTGAGGCCAGGAGTTAGAGAGCAGCCTGAGCACAAGCAAGAGGCCATCTCTACAAAAAAACAGAAAATATAGGTGGCATGCGGCAGTAGTCCCAGAGGCTGACACGGGGGATCCCTGCAGCCCAGGAGTTTGAGGTTGCAATGAGCTATAATGACTCCACTGCCCTCTAGCCCCAATACAGCAAGACCCCGTCTCGAACAAACAAACAAACAAACAAAAAAAAACTAAGGGTTGGTTTTTTGAAAGGATAAACAAAATAGACAAACTGTTAGCCAGATTAAGAAAAAAAGATAGGGAAGACTCAAGCAAAAATAAAATCAAAATAAAAAAAAAAAAGACGTTACAACAGATGCCACAGAAATAAAAAAGGATTATAAGAGACTAGTATGGGCAACTATATGCCAATAAATTAGATAACCTAGAAGAAATAGATAAATTTGTAGAAACATATGACCCATCAAGAGTGAGTCACAAAGAATAGAAAAGCTGAACAGATCAATAACCGGTGGGGATATTGAATAATTAATCAAAAACCTTTCAACAACAAAAAAGTCACAAGGCCAGATGGCTTCACTATAGAATTCTACCAAAAATTCAAAGCAGAATTAATGCCAATGTCTCTCAATTTCCTCCAAAGAAGCAAAGAGGAAGGACACATCCAAACTCATTTTAAAGGGCCAGCATTACCATGATACCAAAATAAGACAAAGACACCACAAGATAAGAAAACTATAGGCCATATCCCTGGTGAACACAGATGCAAAAATCCTCAACAAAATACTAACAGATGAAATTCAACGCCATATTACAACAGTCATACACCATAACCAAGTGAGGTTTATCTCTGGGATGCAAAAATGGTTCGACATATGAAAACCAATTAATGTGATACATCACATTAACAGAATAAAGAATAAAAACCACATGATAATCTCAATAGATGGATAAAATTGTTTAATGAAATTCAACACCCTTTTTTATTAAAAATTCTCAACAAACTAAGAATAGAGAGAATGTACTTCAACACAATAAAGGCCATATATGAAAAGCCCACAGCTAACATCAGGCTTAATGGTAAAAAGTTAATAGCTTTTCCTCAAATAGCATTTACAAGGCAAAGATGCCCACTCTCACAACTTCCACCTAACACAATGCTAGAAGTCCTGCACAAAGCAATTAAACAAGAAAAAGAAATAAAAAACATCCATGTCAGAGAAGTAAAATTGTCCCTATTTGCAGATGACATGATTTTATATATAAAAAACCCTAAAGACTCCACAGAAAAACTGTTAGAATTAATGTATTCAGCAAAGTAGCAGGAAACAAAATCAACATACACAAATGAGTTATATTTCTATACACTGTGAACTATCTGAAAGGAAATCAGGAAAACCATCCCATTTATAATAGCATGTAAACAAATAAAATATGTAAGAATAAACTTAACTAAGGAGGTGAAAGACTTGTACATTAAAAACTACAAAACATAGGTAAAAGACATAAAAGAAAATACACCCAAGTAAAACTATATCCTGTGTTCATTAATTGGAAGTTTGTTAATAATATTGTTTAAACGTACATACCACCCAAAGTGATCTAAAATTCCATGCAATCTGTACCAAAATTTCAATGGTATCTTTTATAGAAATAGAAAAAAAAATCCAAACTTCATAAGAAGCCACAAAAGACCCTAAATAAGCAAAACAATCTTGAGAAAGAAAAACAAAATTAGAGGCATCGCACCTCCTAATTTTGACTTATGTTACAAAACTGTTGTAATCAAAATAGTATGTACTGGCACAAAAATATACACATAGATCAACGGAACAGAATAGAGAGCCCAGAAATAAATCCAAACATATATAGTCAAATAATTTCAACAATGACACCAAGAATGTACAATGGAGAAAGGATAATCTTTTCAATAAATGATTCTGGAAAAATTGGATATCTACAAGCAAAAGAATAAAATTGGACCCTTATTTTATACCATACATAAAAATCAACTCAAGATGGATTAAAGACCCAAATTTAATACATAAAACTCCTAGAAGAACAGATAGAGGAAAAGCTCCTTCACATTGGCCTTGGCAATGACTTTTTGGATATCACACCAAAAGCTCAGGCAACAAAGCAAAAATAAACAATGGGACTAATCAAACTGAAAGTTTTCTGCAGAGCAAAGAAAACCAATCGACAAAATGAAAGGCAGCCTAAATATTGGGAGAAAATATTTGCAAACCATATATCTCACAAGGGAGTAGTATCTAAAATATATAAGGAATTCACATACTCAATAGCAAAAAAACAAACAAAAAAACCAAATAACCTGATTATAAAATGGGCAAAGGACCTAAATAGACATTTTTCCAAAGAGATAAAAATGGCCAGCAGGAATATAAAAGGAGATCAACATCACTAATCATTAAAGAAATGTAAATCAAAATCACATTGAGATACCACTTTGTATCTATTAGGATAGCATCAAAAAGAGAAGAGATAAATGCTGCCAAGGGTGTTGTGTAAAAGGAACCCTCATACACCGTTGGTGAGAATTTAAATTGGTGAAGCTATCATGGAAAATAATACAGAGGTTCCTCAAAACATTAAAAATAGAACTACCATATGACCCAGAAATCCCTTTTCTGGGTATATTACCAAAGGAAATGAAATCAGTATGTTGAGGAGATACCT
>CAUYRT010061455.1:0-13611 GCA_963574885.1 Lepilemur ruficaudatus
GCCGTCCGGGGTCCCTCTGCCCAGAGAAGAAGCCACTGCGTGTTGGCGCTCTGGGGCACGGACCCTAACTCGAGTTAGTTGGTAATAAACTCCTCCTATTGATTGCAGCCTCAGTGACTCTGTCTCTCTGTTCGGTGGTAATGCGACTCCCTATCTAACAGGGGAAGGAGGGAGAGCAAATCGGTGAACAGGAAACGGCTTCTGTAGTAACTCGTTGCGGCCACAAGGAGGCGCTCTGGATTAAAGAATGAGTGCGCTTCATTCTCTTTCCCCACGAGAGGCTTTCAAAGAGCAGAAGGGGTTTATCTAACATCAGGAAGGCCCGCAGCTCTTGCAGGAAGGCAGATGTTCGTCCAGCACAAAGCACAGATGCTTCTGACCGAAGTTCCAAAATAAATCTTAACTTTGTGATGGAAGAATTAAAAGAAGGCGGCGCCTGCTTCTCAGGCAAAGGGCTTCCGACACTAAAAATAACCCTTTTCCTACCCAGCCACCTGGAGTGGGGGAATAAATAAACAAAACAGCACGCACAGAAAATTTAAATATTCAACAACAATCACCACCACTAACAACCCTCACAAAACAAAACAAAGCTCTCAGGACAATAAGAACTGTGTGCGTGTGTGTGTGTGCGTGTGTGTGTGTGTCCCAGGCTTCTTTATTTAAGGAAAAAGTGACCAGTGATGTGAGGCTTAAAATCAAGAGCATCATTGAACTCCACCCTCCTTCCAACCAGCTCCCATAAGAACGTTTCTGGAAAAGATACACTGTTGGAAGCAGCGCTGGTGATATCCCCCCCGGGTGCTGGTTTTGGATCATCCCATTCAACTAGAATCTGCCTTAACTTTCAAGCTGAGCTAGCCAATAATCCCATGTTTGCAACGTTACAGTCAGTAGCCATGGCGATAAAACTGTGTCACAAATGCAACTTTTTTTGCTTACCACGCC
This sequence comes from Lepilemur ruficaudatus, assembly GCA_963574885.1. Classification (NCBI taxonomy): domain Eukaryota; kingdom Metazoa; phylum Chordata; class Mammalia; order Primates; family Lepilemuridae; genus Lepilemur; species Lepilemur ruficaudatus. The sequence goes on from CAUYRT010061455.1 coordinate 949, forward strand.
TGGAACAGACAGGAGCAGAACGCAGGAAAATCATGTCTGTCCTGTGTGATTTCATTTTTTAGGGGTCAAGTAGATCCAGAAAAATTGGACAAACTGCATGCTGTTACGGTATGAATCTTTAAGAAGCTGTCAAAATCTTCACGCAGATTTTCAAAACTCTAGTGCTTCAATATTTTCACCTAGCTGACCCTCCTGAGCTCTCTAGCTGTGAGTATTCTAAGTGTTTTTTGGACTAGACAAAATAAATGAATTGTGCTGGAGACCAGGGAGAGGTTCTCATCAGAAGAGAGGTGAAAGAAAACTTACACTTCTCCCTGTTTATAACATGTATTAATAGTTTTAAACTGCGTTTGTGTGGATTTTTTTAAAAGTCTCTTAAGAGAACCTGAAAAACAGTCATCTTTCCCAAGATTTCCTAAGTATTCCAGACCATTAAAAAAATGATCAAAATCTTACCCTCCCTCCAGTTCCTATCCTCATTCTCGCCCCTAAAAAAGAAAGGAAGCAAAAGTTCTGGCCATAATAATCACTTTTGGGTGGGCACCAGTGCCTAATTATAACACAATAGACTATTTTCTGCTTCCTAAAAATAAGGAGGGCGATGATCCAGGGGTGGGCGTGGTTACGCAATGGTCCCACATGGGCCGCACTTCACCCACTAGAAATAAACGTGCAAAACATTTCAATCACGTATGAAAAACGAGGAGAGAGAGAATGCATAAAAACAAGTTAACTGTAACAAAAACACGCTGCGTGAAATAGCGGGGTAACTCACCCACATTTCGGATGCTGCTATCTGTTTTATGTCTGTATTTAACACGCGGGATGAGATAGCAGGCACTATTTGGGCTTTACAAACCTAAGGGAAAATTTTTGGAAGTATTTGACCCAGCTCTGTTTTATTTTTAAAATTTAAGCCAGTTAGATTCCATCAGAATATGGACTTAAAAATATCCAGCATTAGTAAAATTAAGTTATTTTAAAATTAATTTTGGGGAAGAATAAGAAGCAATTTGTTGTAGCGTAAAGAGCACCAGGCTGGGAATCGGGGGGTCGGGATTGGAGACCAGCTCTACAACCACGAGTCCGCGCCCGGGCGGGTCACCTTGTCTCACTGGTGGGTGTCTGACTCTTACCTGGAAAATGAAGAGCCCGGACCAGATGACTTCTAGGGCCCTTCCCAGCTCTATCAGTCCAGGATTTTAGTTGTTATAACTAAACTCTTAGAGATGTAAAGTACCAACATGGCAAAAAAAAAAAAAAAAAAGTCAGCCAAGGGCTGTGGGTTGAAGGCCAGGGAGGCAGCTGGCTAAAGGAAGATTTGAAGACAATTTCAAAAATAAATTTTATACCCATGTTACCGATGATCACGGCGTTCATCACCGTGTATCAGCTCTTATTCCTCTTACATTTCTCTGGTCCGTTCAGTCTCCGGCTCTTCCAGATCATTCCTTCACACCCTCACCTCTCCTCCCCCCTCCTCCCCCTCCTCCCGGGGTCCCATCCCCAGCCAACGGCCTGGCCGAGAAGCTGAAGCCATCGGATGGGGCCTTCCAAGAATTCCCACCTCTTGTCCTCCAAACCCTACATCCGTGCCCAGGACTCATCTTTTCCTCCTGTGTCTGTGACAAAATGACTCTGCTGCCAATGAAAACTTAAATCGAATGACGTCACTTCCCTGCTCAAAAACCTCCGTGACCCCCTTCTCACGCGGAGCCACAGCCAAAGTCCCTACAAGGGCCACATGAGGTCCTGTCTACCCTGAGCTCTGCCACCTCTCCTCTCCCTCTCCCTTGCTCATTCCCCCCTCATTCCTGGCGGTTGTTTCTGGAAGAGACCCAGTAGACCTCTGCATTTGCTGTTCCCCCTACCTGGTAGGTAAGTCATTCCCCCAAATACCCAAAATGCTCATAGCCCTACTCTCTGTAGGTCTGTTCAAATGTCTCCATCAAATAGGCCTGTCCCGACCACCCATATAAAACAGCAAGCACCCTCTAAACCACTCTGTGCCCTCCTATCCCCCGTCCTTGCTCTATTTCCCCCCAAAGCTATTAATATTATCAGCATGTGACATACTATGTGTTCGCTGTCTTCCCACACCGGAATGTCAGCTCCGTGGTGGCAGAGGTTTGTTGGTTTTATTCACTGTTTTGACCCAGGGCACTCATATTTATTCCATGATTCAATTAATTTCTGTAATACTATTGTGCACTTAAGAAAAAAGCTGGTTAAAAGTTGACACTGTTACAGAATAAACCAAGCACTACAGACTGTAACTACTCTAAATCTATCGTTTATAGATTACTAAAATGAAAAAGGAAATAAGTAGAACACGTATACCCAGAGCTAAATCTTCCAGCAAATCCAATATCGCTCCAAATAACATGAGATCCGCAATAAGGCAAAAAACGCAATCCTCCTGACAAGCATCGCTCCTGACGGCAATAATCCGATGCTCTTACACTTCACGGGCCAATTTCCTTCTGGTGAGTTCTCTCCAATTCATCCTGAGTGGATAGAATCACTCAAGTCAGAGTGATTTCTATTTAGTCAATCAATTCTCTGTCGGCAGGAAAACTCCACTGGGCCCATGAAGGGTAGTTTTCACGCTTGGAGTTCCTTTTATTGCCAGACAGACATTTCTGGGAAAGAGACCCAGCGCATCAGCTCTGGGGACCAAACACAACCCCCCCAAAGGATGCTTAGGACATCGAAATAGAGCAAAACTCACACCAGCTTGACCTTGCTCGCGAAGAACAATGCAATGCATGTGTTCACACAGAACACATCCTACACGGTCTGTGTACACTCTTGTTAGCCTTTAGCCTAAGGACAGCCACAACACGGCTTGTTGTCATAGCCTGTCACAGCACACACTTGAGATGGCCAGTTCTTAAGCAGAGCAGCTCATAAAGCTACAGAGGTCATTGCATGTCCGATGCCCACTTGGTGAGTAAATAACGCTCAGTGTTGAAATGAGTTTGGTCAGACAGGACTCTCATACCCAGAAGACTAGAATAAACTATAGCAAACTTCCTGGGGTCCAATGTGACCCGTAGATATCAGGAGCCTTAAAAAGGATTATAACCTTTGACCTAGTGATTTCATGTCTAGGACTTTATCCTAAGGAAGTAATCAAAGATAAGGACAAAGATTTATGCACAAGGATGTTCAAACGCTAGAAACAACCGAAATGTATAAAAATAGGAAAATGCTTAAGTAAACAATAGTAAATCTTAGAATATAACTATTACAAATAAATTTTTGGAAACAACTTGGGAAGTACCCCTCATATAAAAGGTGAATTTGTATTTAAAGCCTTAATTATGTGGGTATATGTATATTCTCACATATTCATGCCTAGGAATGGAAAGAAACTGACCAAAATGTTTACAGTGATCATCTCTAGGTGATGGTATTAAAGTTGATTTAACAATTTTATTTTCACAGTTTGCTACCACACATAGATATTACTTAATTATTAAAAATACCACTGGCCCGATTACAAAAGGACACATTGCTTCATCATCAGGAGAAGAAATTAGCAGTAAAAATTCCACTGGGATTCGAAGGGCTTGAACAACCTGGGCACATGGGAAATGCGTGATCAGATCAAGGTTGCTGAAATCCTCTCATTTTTATCAGACACATCACTTAAAAAAAAATCACCTCCAGACAAAGACTTCCCAACAAACAATATACAGGGGTATGCAGTTACGTCTCTCAGCTGCCCACCGTGATTCTCCCGGCGGGCTCTCTGGTGGTCACTTGCTGATTTAATTTAGATTAATATGGCAGGTCTTAGGTGACTACTCTGGTTCGGATCCCAAGCAGCGCTAATTATTATCATGAAGGACAAGTTCCTCAGGAGGTTTAAAGTTCAGGCGCAGAGACCTCTTTCTCCATGTCTGTTCTTTGGCTCACCAAATTACAAGAGTCTGGTGAGTCAATGTGAAAGATTCCAACACAAGGTCAACGCCGGGCTGCTGATCTTTCTGACCCCGCCTCGGAGCCAAGAATTGCAATGCCGTCCTCTCCTCCCACGCCAAAACCATTAGCAACCAGCTCGTCCCGGCTCATTCCTTCCTTTTTCCAACTATTTTTGAAGAGGCAATAGCTCTTCCGGTGCCCACACACGAAATTAGCATGTCATTTCGTGACTTTTCTTCACTGGAAAGGCCTTCAATGTGCCTGCAACAGTACTGGACTTGCTAATGTTGATTCACGTTAATTAGATGATATTCTCTTTCAAACCAGACTGTGGTCCCTCTGAACAGGCATACGGTCTAGAGAGGATGGGAAAAGCCACTGTACACACATCTTGCGAGTTAACGGCTCCCTGTTTCAGAACAACTTTGCAACAGACACACTGTGCAGAGCCGCGTCCAGTTGCTTTATAGAAATGATTTGCAGAGAGCCTTGGAAGGACAGAGACAGGGAACGGTTAGGAAACTGTCAGTCCTGTCATCTGTCTTCCTACTTCCCCATCCGGGCAGTCGCTAAATCCCGCTCCTTCAAATAGCTCTGGTATTGGAATCTTCCAGCCCACTCCCACGACTCTACGCGTGAACAAAGTTTCCTAAAAGATGATTTCAAATCTCAAAGGCCAGATACCTGTGCACCAAAGTACTTTCTTCTTCCTCCTGGGCACACTGCTAGCCCATGTTGCCAGCCTCCCCTGCAAATAGGAAGGGCCATGTGACTGTGGGTACAAGTGACATGCGCCACGGCCACATCCGGCCCATAAAGACGTCCCACGTACGGTTGTAGGAATCACGCCTCAAAGAAGATGGAGCTTGGGTGTCTAGGTCATGCTCAGATGAGAGTCAATCGCGACTACCTGTTCCTGCCTTTTGGTGTAAATTTGGTGGACGGTCTCAATGCCAGGTGGATGGTTCGGCTTTTGTTCAAGTCAAATTTTTGCCCCAGATACTCCTGTTTCCACCGCGCCCACCTCATCATTTCTCCCTAAACTGTCCAAGCCAGCATCAAAGTGAGAGGTTAAAACAAAGTCTTATATTCTTTCAGAAATAATTTCTACCATGACTAAGTATGTACACATCACTTAGATGATGATATACTAGTCATGTGAAATTTTGAAACCCATTCTAGAAAGATAAACATGAACTAACTGGGCCATTTAATTGATGATGGAGCGGTCAAGGGTCTGGGGTCAATTTTAAATGACACTGAATAGTTTTAAATATCTTGTTGGTCTTCAACAATAAAAAGTTTTAATTATCTTTAAAATGATACACTGAAACCCAAAACACTGAACTTCCTACTCTTAACGTTTTATAAAAGGGAAAATGTTTTTAACTACTACAATTTTTATAATAGCAACTTCCAACAGAACTTATTCCTGTACGTTGAGTTTAAAACTAACAAAGATGGCTATTTTTTTTTTCCTAAACTTGCAAATCATTTCCTGAACGGAAATACACTGTATGTTATGAACTTTAAAAGATACTGTGCCCGATCTCCTTTGAAGAGTTTACAGTCTAGAGGGAGAGAGGAAAACACAAACAAATAACGGCAGCGCGGTGCGGTGTGAGACCAGTTCTCCGGGGCACACTGAGGGTGAGGGTGTTGGGAAGAGCTCCTTAGAGAAGGTGACGTTTCAGGTCGATCAGGATTGGAAGATGTGGAAAGGAAGAGAGACGGTAGGGAAATGCATTTCTGAACCCTTGCCTAGACGTTTTCCCCCCCTAGTAAATTTCTTTTTCAGCACAATCTCGTTTTGGTCACATGAAGTAAACAGAGCTGACAGAGAATATGGTAGTTATCTTCTGTAGCACCTCTAGCCTTGGCCCTGGAGAGCACAAGACACAACCCAGGTGACACTCTGTGACGGCCGGTGCCAAGCCAGCAGATGGAACGCATTACCGAGCTGATTCTACCCCAACGACTGGATGCCAGCACCCTGGCGTGAAAAATGAGGAGGGGTCACAGGTCCATGCCTCACGGAGCATGATGGCTAATGCCACTGGGGATGTTGTCCAGTGATTTGTGTGGGTGTCAGGGGCCCTTCTCCTTCTATCCTTTCTTGTTCTTTAAGCTTTGGGAGTAGGAAAAATATTATCCCTGGTAGGTTGGGAAAGGAGGTTGAACCGCAAAAGAACGTCAAATGTTAACTATTGAGAGATGCACGTAAAAAGGAACAAACATTGGAAAAGGTTATTTTCTCTTACGGGGCACGGAATTTTTTAAATTGATAATGACAAGGGGAAAGAACACAGTATCTTTCTGTTCTTCTGTACCCATAAGCCCGGAAAATATGCCTGAGCCCACGTGGCCAGGGCCTCCAAGGCCTGGGGAGACTCACATGGAATCAGGCAGTTATCAAAAAAAAACCCCTGTATTCTGATTATTCCTCCCTATTTGCTTAATTTTCTAAGAAATCTGTGTATCTATGTCTACAGTGTCATAAAAAGCTGCTTATCTTTTTCCATCCAGCAGACGGGAGGTCAGAAAATACAGCGAAAATACCTAATTGGGAGGACGTTCTAACAGGGAACGGTTGTGCCTTGGAGTTAGGAGACCTGGTTTTGAATCTTCCCTCTGTGTAACCTCAGCAAGTTTCAACTTTTTTTCTGATCTCTGAAGAGGGGATTAATCCCTGCCAAACTACCTCATAGAGTCATTTAGAGATCCACGTAGAAATGAGATAATACTTGAGAGACAGATTGGTCAGCTAGAGAAAAACTCAAGGAAAGCTTTTCTTATTCACGTTAAGTAACAACAACAAAACAACTGTTATGCACTGTGTAGGTGTAAGATTTTTCCATTTTTATTCGCCGCTTTATCCCCAGTGCCTGGCACAGGGTTGGAGTGTGAACATTATTTATCGTATAAATGAATGAATGGGGCGAGGGTGAATCTATAGATCAAGCATTACTTCCACAGCTTTTTGAAAATTATCCAAAAGGCTAAAGAAAGCCTCATTAAACCTCTTTAGCGCATCATAGGCAATTGATTTAAGTTACGGTGCACATGGGTCGTGTATCTTCTTGAGACCTTTGTGTACAGAGAAGTCAATAAATACTGAGAGTCATGGGCACAGGGGTCTAAATGTTAAAACTAGACTCCAGGGAGGAAAAATCCTTTCCGGTGACACCGCATGTAATTTTGGAGCTCCTAGACCACTTCCCTTAGCTCATTCCTTCCTGCTGATCTGAGGTTGCTCCCCAAGAGATGAGCATTGCTGAGATGACAGTTGACACCTGCAACCGAATTGTGCCTCCGATTCAATGAATTCTCAATGCCAGCACTACACTTGGGAAAATCAGGATACCAGTTTCCAAAGGTACACTTCGGGGGAGAAAAAACCACACGAACCCACGTGGACCTGGCCCTGAAAATATTGGTATGCCTGCAGGAGGTACCAGGAATCCAGGAGGCTTAGCTCCTACTTAAAGGGGCACAGTCTCGGTGGAACAGGATGCTGTGACATTATGACATTAGTCCCCTCCCTCTGTCCCTGATCCCAAATCCTAACTAATCTCAGTCCCCTCGTTTCTTTGGCTGCTAGAAGCTCTGTGCCAAATCTCAACTGTATAGGACCTATGGCGTTTATTTTGTGTTGTATAATTACATTCAGTGATTCCCTTTATCATACCTTTAGCTTCATTTAATTTTCTACCCTCATTTTCTTTTTGCCCTGCTATTATCACTCTTTTTAGAGTACGTTTCTCTGCAAACCACTTTGGAACTCCTTTGGAGTGAGGCATACTATTAATAAATGCAACTGCAGTCTGGGAGGTTTCCAGAGTGAGACCTGCGGAGTATGAGCTCTCTCGCCACCGGACCACGTGAAGCTAATCGTTTGCGGGAAAACCATCCCGATATCGAGAACATCTCTGTTTGGCCGGGAGACTGGAGGGGGCAGGGGACGCCCCGCTGCTGACAAGCCAGTGACACTGTGATCCCAATGAGTCCGAGGCTGGCTTGGAACATAAACTCCACAGTCAGCAACAGCCTTTTCCTTGGGCATCTGGAAACAGCCAACCACAGGAAACCTGCTGTTTTCAAGATGTCTGCTCCATTAACCACTTGTGGCTGTGTTTCCAAAACCCTAAAAGCAAGCCCCAGCCGTCACAAGGAAACCTGAAGACTTCAAGATCCACTCATCTCCCCAATAAGAAGGATTCTAGGCTAAATTTTGGCCCCAGAAAAGCGCTCTAAAGATGACGCCTGGCTCAATCTTTTCTTATTTCACTCAAACCGGCTGCCAGACACTGAAAACCAAAGGCTTTTCCTTCCTCCAGCTTGTCCCAAGGGAACAGGTTAACAGATGAGATTTAAACTCTATTTTAAAAATGGCATGCCTGATCCAGAGCAAGGTATTGAAGAAAGGGTTGGGGGAGGCAAGGTAGGTTGAGGGCAGGGACGTAAAGCAGGCAGTCAATAAACACGCGATGGATGAACGGCTGGATGAGTAAACGGTAAGCTAAGACACATCAGTTCTTTACAGATATTTGGTTTGACATGTTTTAAAGACCTGTTATGGAATGCCAAATTAGGACCACTGCTTTCTGCCAAAACTTTAAAAGGTAAAAATGAATTAAAATTAAAAAATTATATGAATTTTTTGGCAATCACTGATAGTATTTTTGCTGAAAGGTTATTTTTAATGCCTCCAGCCATGTTCTTTGTTTTAGCCACTCAGCACGAAGTTTTTAGCTGACCCATGGAATGATGTCACTGGGAAAGGGTCCAGTGTCCCTTTAACTGTCCCGCTAACACCTCAATGATCACACCGTGGCTCAGATTGTCCCCCGCGGCCCAAGCAGTTTGAAGGAGGCAGGCCCTGGTAAGCTGGAGGCATTGCCATAGCTTCTTACTTGTTTTTTTGTTTTTTATTTTTCCCTCCAGAATATCAGCTTAGGCTCTGTGGGTGTCCACTCCATTGGGGCCACTGGTTATATTGCACCTTCTCTATTCATGGCTACATGGGGCACAAGTGATCAATCCAACCTGTGAGCATCTCCGCAGCACCCCCGTGCTGCTATGTTGTACTACAGTTAGGAATAAAAGGGACGAAATGAAAAGAAAAGAGGGATCAAGTAGAGGGGAAGGTGACTTAGCCCTTCTGGGTGGCCACCTCTTAAATAGAAATCTATACTCGCTCATATAAACACCACGCTGAGTTTTTCTGATCCGCAAATCACATTTATACACTTAAAAATATCTTTATTTCCAAGTTGTTGTAGATGAAGCACAGATGGCGATACCCATTTTACAACAAAATTAGAAAATCAACACTCAAGCAAACATATCTGTTAATCCATAAAAACATTTTTTAAGTCTAATTGACGCCAAACAGCAGAGAGACTTCCAAACCAAGAAACACATCAAAGAACACTGAATATTCTCTGTGCTGCTGATGGAGAATGTATAGTAAGTACAACTTAGAGATCACACCTCCAGTAGGCAGAACGTTCTTTCCTAAGCTCTATCATTTAGGTCAAAGCATAAGTTTTCTTTGCCAAAGGAGACCTTTTGACCTTCATGCCTTCTCAGTGTGTTCTATTGTGATACCACCTGTTACCCAAGGGCAGGATACCTCCATTACAGATGCTAAAGACTCCTGTTAAAAAAAGAAATTTTAAAAAAGGCTACTCAATTCTTGTAGGAAAAATGACCACCTGTGAGCTCCTTGGGACAAGAACCATGTCCTATTTCCCTCTGATGGCCCAGGTGGCCTGCTCCTGTGCAGCACAGCATGCAGAATGTGTATTTCATGGAGTCCTATCACTGATCTTGTGGGTTAAATTTTTAAATGAAAGTTTGTTAAAGTCTAGCCTCCGTTCAATCCATAAAACTAACACACTTGATTTGCACAAGGACAATTTCATATGTTAAAAATTTCAAGAAATCTTTTTATTTAGATTGAATTATGTTCTTAGAATCTACTTAACATGGATATGTAAATGGCTTAAAGTTTTGAATGTTTTCTTTCTCCTTCTCAGGAACAATTCCATAGAATTTTCCAAAAAAGTAAGAAAAACAACCACTCCCCCAAACCAAAATTCTTTCTGCTAAACTGTAGTTACGATGAATTTCTTCCATACTGCTCAAGTTGCTCCTCAGTTCCTCTCACAGACGCCAGGGCACTCTCTGCTTTCAGGAATAGAATATTCCAGTTGTAAAGGACCTATCAGGAACATCCAGTCCAAGTCCTTTCATTTACAGAAAAGGAAAACCTGCCCAGAGCCTGCTGCTAATTAGAGGCATAACTGAAGCTCCACCAGGGCAGGAGCTATCATTATGTTTCCAAAGACTAGCACAATCCCTGCTACCCAGTAGACATTCAATAGGTATGTTGGATGAACAGATGACTTAACATAAGCTAAAAAGGCTGTCTCTCAGTTCCTAGTTCAGTCCTTCTACAGCACTATGGCCAAGCCACAAGACCAGTTTTGCAACAGATACGCTGAATGGGAAATATGGGTATCAGGGTCCATGCTTGGAGATGGGAGTTTTCAGGGCTGAATTAACCTCGTCAGTTGTGGACCCCCAGATGAAGCTACAGTGAGATCCCTACGAGTGCATCCTGGCTCACCATCAAGCTGTTTTGTAGGCAATCACACTGGGAGCCAGATCCTTCTGGATGTCTGAAACACTCCATAACTTCTAGGTTACTGGAGCAGTAGCAACTGCTACTAGTTGAAGGCGATTCAAATAGGGTGTCGCGCAGGGCAAGCAGAAGAAACGTAATAAAATGCAAACTTTTAAATTTAAACCATTTTCAAAAAAGGGGAAAAGCAAGGAATGAACAAATCCCAAAGTTGAAAATGGTTACTAACCTCTTCCAGATTTTCCCTACTTGCAAAAGCATGAGGTTATAAAACAACTTCTCTTGTCGAATGATATGTGCACCATTTGCTGTTTGGAAACAGCAATGAATTTCCTACCACCCTAGTGACCTGGCAGAATCAACACACCCCAAAGTAATAGATCCCTTGAGTTCCTAAGTGACTGCATTATCAGTGGGAAGACCTGGCTCTGACTGAGCCGGCCTTGTCCAGAACCACAAGCTTGTTTCCCTGGAATACTCTAAACTCGAGAACTCTGCAAACACATGCTTGCAGCCCTCCCTACTCTTCCCACCTTCCCGGGCCTTGTGTGCCTGCCCCCTTCGTGAGGCCTGCTCAGTTATCCGGCCCAACACGCTTCTTTCCTTTCCAACTATCTTAGTGCTCTCAGGCAGTGAGACACGGGAAAGAACTAGTCTAGCTCTGAAGTGTCCAGGGCAGTGACCCTGCGCAAAGTCGGCTGACCTGCCCAGGGCTGGGTTCCCGACAGGCGTGGATAAGGTGATCAGAAAGGCCCTTCCCAGGCCCAATGTCTATAATCTCACGTACTCTCTGCATTGGTCACTTTGGCAATTCTTGAAATTCTTCACCTGGAAGTCTGGGGGTGATTTGTAGAAGAGTATGAATCATTGATGTGCATATGGTAAGTGAAAGGTGAGTAAATTTTGGTGCTAATTCAGAGTCCATTATTTTCTTCATTATGAGATAGTCTAGTGGTAGTGAGTATTAAAGTTTGAAGAAAAATATATGAGAAATGCTTAAAGTTTTATCCATTAACTTCTCTCTTTTGGCAAATTAGAAAAGAGACTAGCAATCTTTTTTTTATTAACAAATATTAGCGTACTTTGGTAAAAGTATATTTTGTAGGATAATTCTTTGCGAGTCATACTCTAGTGTGATTTGTGTCGTGCGGATCTGCGTTCCCTGTTCAATCAGGGAGGGACCGTGTCATATTCCTTCCGTGAGTCCCTCATAACATGGCTCAGTGGTACCTATTTGATAAGGATGGAAGACAGGGAGGGAAAGAGGCAGAGGGAGAGGGAGAGAGGAAGGGGAAAAAGGTACAAGGAAGAAGCCTCTTCCCCAGAGTTCTAAGTTCTCCCCGCTCAAGGATTTTATGAGTTAAGTATAAAGAGAAAGTGCCTGTCTGGCTCTTTTCAAGTTTGCTGAAATAACTTTTTCTCTGAATTCTTCTACCACAAATCTGATTCAGTTACTTAATGAAATGTCTTCAGGACTTACGAGGGTTAGGTAGGGCCAGCGTATGGTAAGTTCACAAACTGGAGATGAGAGAGACAGGTGGGCGGGTTATTTTACGAACCATTTCACTGGTAAATGCATGTTATACAATACATATTTGATACCTTGCTTTGAGATCCTGCCGGTTGAAACCAAAAATATGGCGGTATCTCTTACTCTGTTCCAGTACAAGAAGAAAGGCAAGCTTTGGGTAATAAAAAGAATTCTATTATTTTGGGCTTAAACAAATATCAAATGTTTCTGAGCTATAAAAGTTTCCTTCTGGCGTGTGATGTGTGTGTGTCTAAGGGAAAATCATTCTGTAATTTCACACTTTCTCTATTGGGAAGAATCTGGAAAAGTTTAACACCAATCTTCATTTTTTGGGCAAATCCTACCAAAAAAATTTAAACCAAAGTGTGTATACATTGCTTTTCATTAACTTTTTTCTTCCCGCCCTGTCCAGCCCTGGTGAGTACCACATCCTATTAAACGGCTCCAAGAGGCAAGAGAATCAGGCAAGGCCTTCTGGTAAAGAAGTTCTCAGAGGCCCAGAGAGCAGGATGAACCCTCTAATATTTTCATGCCCCTTGGGATCATCTTGTGC
>CAUYRT010061456.1:0-18116 GCA_963574885.1 Lepilemur ruficaudatus
CTACAGGCTGCACGGCTCTGTCTTCCCTGATATACTGAAGTGGACTGATTCTATGGAGGGTGCTGATCTCAAGACACGGAAAAGTTAAAAAACAAAAAACAAACAAACAACAGACCAATCATCTGGCCACAGGGACACTAAGAAGTAAATGTTCCTGAATATCTCAAAAGTTACCTTTTCACTCCTGGCCTAGGCAGCTATTGATGCCTGAGGCCAATGTCCACACCTTAGGGGCACTGTTCACATTTTTGTGAATGTAACCAGAGGTGATTTTAATATTGGGGACCATTCTCATACCACGACTTTGCGACATGGGATGCTGGCATCATGGATCCCTAATCCGACCAAGAAGGACCAGACAGTAGCAGCAACCTCATCTCAAGACTTGCTCTTGGGTCCTTTGGACTTACTTCTTCCCTTCCCCCAATGCCTTATCCCTGTAAAAGAAGATGCAGTGACTCCAGGGGTGATATAGGCAGAGGTTTCCTGCTCACTGACCTGTTCAGTCAATCCTAAGATCCACTCAGGCACAGAGGGGTCCCAAGCTTTGAGACGTTTCTATCACACCTGGTAAACGGGCAGCCTTCCTTTGAAAATGTCTGCATAAAGCTGACTGCCTTCTAAAGCTGACTGCATTCTAAGCAAGAAAAGTTTTAATGATCCAATGATCCGCCTTTAAATAGATCCTTTCTCAGTTCTCTTTAAACTTATGCTTATCCATTCTAGTTCTTCTCTGGGGTTGCATACGTCTAACAAATGTTAGCTCCTCAAATATGCACTGCCGTGAAGCAGTTCTTATACCGTCCTGTCTTTTCTCTGACCTTAGAATGTGGAATCATTCAGTACATCCCCACATAACACCACTGTGAGTCCTTTGAACCTCACAGGGGATTTGCCTGGATTTGCTAAAGTTTTTCAATGAGCGTCTTCAACTGTGTCCATCAGAACTAAATGCAATGCCCAGGGTATGATCTAGCCAGAATCTGAGAAAGTAAGCTCCTTTCTCTTGACAGCAGGCATCTATCAAATGGAGTCAATAATCTGTTAAACTAGGAAACTTCAATCCTGTCTTTAAAAATGAAATTCAGAACTTTATTTTTTCTCTGTTAAATTTCATCATATTTTTGGCTAGCCATTTTCATTTTCTCTGCAATGTAAAATACTGCTCCAAGCAAGTTATCACTCTATGGGATGAACATGCCTTTTATGTCTGCATCCAAGCTCTAGACAGTCATGTTAAACAGGAAAATCCCAGGGAAAATGCATTTTTAGTGCAGCCCTAAGGAACTTCCAACAGCTTGAAAATAAGCCATAGAAAACACTCATCAGCACATCCCAAGGACTGCCATTTAACCAGCTGCAAAATAATGTGCTTATGCTATTATCCAGCCCCAATTATTTTTATATTCTCTGTAAAAAAATCATCAGAAATGTTGCCAGACATTTTGTAAAAGTTTGAGTATACAATGTTTAGGGTATTCCTCTGATTATCTTTCTATAATTTTAAATTTCCATTCATAATTTGTTGTCATTACAGGAGATAGTACTTGTTTCATCTTTGACAATATCAAGATGTTTTCTATATATATATGGGTGTGTGTGTGTGTGTGTGTGTGTGTGTGTGAAAGAGAGAGAGAGAGAGAGAGAGAGAGAGAGAGAGAGAGAGAGAGAAGGAGAAGGATGAGGGAGAGAGAGAAAACCGCAAGGAAGTCACAAAAGGTCACATTTCACTTAATATGGGAAAGTAAAATCATGATGATATTAAGGTGATATTTTCTCTAGGAAGGCTACTACATCTTCCAAATCCTACCCTGCAACAGCAAATCCTGAGAGAAATAAAATCACAGGAGACCAGGCAAAGTTAAGATTAATTATCAATAGATGGATGTTTGCCTCAAATCACAATGTAGACTGCTGCCAAACTAAGTTTATTCATGGGAAAGACCCCACCACCAAAGCCAAAGTAAGGCAGGTCCTGGAGAGGGATTTTCTGTATTCTGTTGTCCTAAAATGAACACCCAACTCTCAGTTCTTTCTATGTCAAAAGTCAGATTTCACGGATGGCATATCAACAGGAAAACTCAGGCAACCAGAGGAAAATATCAAAAGAGGAATGCACTCCTTTTGACCGAAGCCAAGCAGCTTATATCATGGTAGCCCCATGTGGGAGTAGATGTGGATCCATTTGCTAATTGATAGAGTTGTGATTATGGCCAAGGAGGTCACCCCATCAGAGACAGGACCATAACTCCACTGCTTATCCAGGGGATAACTAGTGGCCATTGAGATATACTTGAGTGCAACCTTGGCTCACCTTTACAGGTAGATTCATGAAGCAGTGAATCCCAACATAGTCGATGTCCCTGGAAGAGGACCGCAGTAACTAGAACTGAACTTTCATTCTTCTACTAATAGAAGACACAAAATGTAAGGTAGGTTAGCAGGCACTTTACCTGCACTGTGTTTAATCCCTTTGAAGTCATTAGGATTATTATGACCATTCCAGGAAGTGAGAGAAATGAGAGTTAGAGAGTGCCAGTGGTCTATCTTGAGTCAACCGCCCAAAATACAAAAATGAAGGAGAAAAATTTTGAAATCGGTAAAAAAAAAGACTTATGTGCAATAAAACAATTGCACAGATAATAGCTGATTTTTCTTCAGAAACAATGAAGGATAGAAAACATTGGAATTGCATATTAAAAATTAAAATAAAAATACATAATTTATTAAGACTTTGTTATGATCAAAAATACAGCTAGTCTACCTTGGCGGAGTTTCCATGTGCACTACAGGAAAAAAAATGCACATGTTGGAAATTTTGGGTATATATGCAATCAATGTAAATGAGGTTTGGTGATGAATAATACTGTTCAGATATTAGATACCCACAGTGACTACTTTTTTTGTCTAGTTGTTCTATCAGTTACCGTGTGGGCTGTTTTAAAATCTCAACCTATTTTTTATAGTTGTCTGTCTCTTCCTCTTGTTCAGTCAGTTTCTCCTTCTTGTATTTTGAAGTACATATACATTTATAATTTCTATATATTCTGCTATATTGAGCTTTATCACTATTCAAAGTCTATTGTCTACAGCAGCACATCTTGTCTTAAATTCTACTTTTCTGGTATCATTATGGGCTTCCTGACTTTCTCTTTATTATCCTTGTCTAATACCTCTTTTTTTATCCTTCCAATTTCAACCAACATGTTCCTTTGAATTGAAAGTGTGCCTTTTGTAGACAGCATAAGTTTGCATCTTGTTCTCTCATATCATAAATGATGTCTTTTTATTTTTATGCAATTATTGATATATTTACAAAAATAGTGTTACTGTGGCTATTTATTTTGTAGATATTTCAACTTTTGTTTTTGTTTTCTGGTGTTCCTTTTATGCCATCTTTATTTTAATCAAATATTTTGTAATATTTTCTGTTAATTCCTGATCACTATGGGGTTAAATTAAAAGTTAATGAACTCTGTATATATAAAAAATCTTCAGACATATAGGAAATAAGCAATATTCTTTAGAATTAACATTGGTCAAAGAAGCCACCTTTAGAAAAGTTATAAAATATTTTTCACTGGAAGAAAATGAAACGAAAATTTATCAATATTTCTTGCATGCAAGCAAAGCAGAAAAAATTTAAATCTTTACATTCTTAAACAAAAATATAAACATATAAAATCAACTAAGTATTCACCTTAAAAAGAGAAATTTTAATGGAAAGTAAAAATAAGGAATGAATAAACAAATTGTAAATCACTAGAATAGAAAATGGTATCATTAAGGAAAATTAACCAAATCAAACATTGATATTCCACATACATACCCACACACACACCCGTGTACATGCATGTACACACAATGCATGTAAAGACAGCTGAAGCTTGAAAAAAATTTCAATGTCCTTGTGTTAATATTGTGCTATAGTCACAGAAGATGTTACCATTGGGTAAGTTGTGTAAAAGATACAAATGACCCTTTGTACTATTTTTGCAACTGCTTTGAGTCTCTTATTACTGCAAAGTAAAAAAAAAAAAAAGTTTAAACAATCATTTTTTATAAAAATTAATAAAAATGTATGTGTGTGTGTATATATATAAAGAGAGTAAGACTTGTCAAGAACAAAGAAATATTTTAAATTTCTAATACAGTAATAAGTTACACCATTTCTATAATTTCAAATGCAGGCATTAATTTTCTGAATAAGTATTGCAGCAACATTCTAGGTCAAATTTTTAAATGTATTAGATATTTGGTTTTATTGGATGTCAGTTGATTTCTTATACCACTGGAACAATGGGGACAGGAACAAGTTAGAAAGTGCATGGCCATAAATTTGAGTTAAGTATTATGTTTTGCTCTAAGTCACATTGCTCTATTTTATGAAATTTACATTTAGTGTCTCTCTATTGAATATCAAGCATCCCACCAATTCATAAAGTAATTCTGAAATCAACGTGATTTTTTCTTAATTTGCTATATAGGTAGCAAGATACATGACGACCTTGGGCCAGTTTCCATATTAGCACTAAGGAATCTCACAATGAACAAACCTTGATGTCTACTTATAAAAAAAAAAAAAAGGGAGAAGAAGGAAAACACATATGTCAAGTGAGGTAAGAGTGATCCCAATCATGTTCAAAGACAGAGGAATTCAATGGCTCTGAGGTAGTGAGAGAAAGATTCTGTGCGTATTGGTCCCCTACGGCTGCTGTAACAAATTGCCCCAAATTTAGTGCCTTAAAGAACACACATTTATCACCTTACAGTGTTATAGATCAACATGTCTCTCAGAGGAAATTTGTAACATCTTCTGATCCAACCTCTCAGGAAAAAAAAACTAAGGCAAGAAAGCAAGGAAGCATAAAAAGATCTCACATATTTGAAAACAATTCAAGGACTCTGTTATAGATTATACCAGTGTGTTTGGTGTAGGGTTGAAAGAGGGGGTATGTTTGGAAATATACATTGATTACTGGATCTAGCCAAGGAATACTGTACATGGTTCTGAAAGCTAGAAATCTGAACTCCACGCCTCTTGCAACAGAGACATGTAAAAATTGTTAGAGAACGACAAAGAGATGATATGCTTTATTTTCCCACAAATACAATATATACTTATTTAACTGGGTTCAAAGCCACTTACTGGGACCTACGTAGCTGAATGGAATAGAAATACCTGGAGATGCTGGTCTATCTGAGCCTCGGGCGTCTTCCCAAGTAGACACTATGTCATCAGCCAAGTGAGTCTTCAGGGTGGCACAAATATCCTAAAATAATTGTCTACAACTGGCTGATTTGGCATCTCTTTTTCATTTCTCTTAGTGTGAAGTGGTCAGCCACCTTGCTTAAGGATCGGGACATCACAGGGAAAGCTGCTTTCTGGGGAGTTACATGTTGCTTCTGTTCTATGAATTATTTTAAGTGCTATTCAATCTTTCAGCCTGTGCTTAGGCATGAGTGACAATGTACAATTATATCTTTGTCATCCTGTTTATGCAATTTAGTAGAGCAAGATCCGCAAATCAAAATGATTCATTGATTAAGAGTTATAGCTACACATCTACACAAACCAGCCTCGGTTGGCCATGTAATTATTGGCAAACATTACCCACCCACAGCAGACAGAAAATGAATAGCTTCTGCTTCTGCTCACTCCAATGCTTTAACATATAATTGAGCATCCACTTTAAAGATGCATCATGCATTATAATACACAGGTCCAACATCCCTAATCTGAAAATTTGAAATCCAAAGTCCTCTAAAATCCAAATGTTTTAGGGTACAAACACTGTCGTTCAAAGGAAATGCTCATTTAGATTTCGGATTTTTGGATTAGGGATGTCAAACAGGTAAATACAATGCAAATATTCCAAAATCCAAAACACTTCTCGGCCCAAGCATTTCAGACAAGAGATACTTAACCTGTTTTTGTCTATTTTCAGCTTTTAAATATTTATGTAGATTGCGATGCGATATTGGTCTTTCAAAAAATATAAAAACAATTTTATATACTTAGCTATCCATAGGAAGAAGTTTGGGAAAATACACAAATGATTTGACAGCAGTTATTGCTAGGTGACAGAGTTATATACACATTTAAATTTTATTCTTTATATATTTTTTTGCTTTTGTAAAAATGTTGTCAATGAGCTCTCCTTTGCTATTCGGAAGAGATACTTTTAAATAGTCTGCACACTATATTTCCTCAAGTTTTTATGTTTTGGCAAGACTAATAATTCAAGCTTGATTGTTAAATGAAAAATATGTGTATTCTGGTTTTAATGAGTGATCCATCTCAATTTTCCAAAAATGTTACTTCTGCCTGCCCCCCCCACAGGTTTTTAATTCACCCCTAATATATTTTTAGTCATCTGAGAACAAAAAGTGTTTTAGAAGTACAGTTCTCTAACATAAAATTGGATTAAGACACGGCAGTGATAAACATAGTTTCACCAGTGAAACAGAAATGTCATTCCTGCACAGCGGTTCTTTTCCGGCATTAACTAAGAGTAAGCAGTTCGGCCCTTGTGCGCACTGGGTGTAGAAGTCTTACTTTTGACATTAGGGAGGATATGGAGGAGAGGACCCCCGAATTCTGTAATTGAGGGAAACAATTGCTGAACAGCGCTTTTCCTTGCTGAGGGTTTTCCATCCGTGGCTTCTTTGGTCTTTAATGATCTTCCTCCCTTTGCAACTTCGTCTTAGACTCTCGTTGCCCACCAACAAGTTTGCGTTTAAATATCACTTTCTCTGCTCAGCAACTCCAGGAAAGAGTGCGAAGTACAACTCCTTCGAGTTAAAAGTCTCCATTTTTATCACATCAGTAGCTTCTTACATTGCACCTGCAGCTTCTAGCCCGCATTCTGGCATATTTATGCTAACACATAAATACGATTGTTAGCTAATAAAGCAGTAACATTCCTTGGCAAGACAAAATGAAAGCCCTTAAGAGAGCACCCGACCCTAAAAGTAAATGAATAGCGGCAAAGGGATGAAGAATGATGGCAATCCTGTGCAGATGGCTGGCAGTGAACGGCTGCACTGGTTCTGTGATTTGTGGGTGTGAGATGGTGAAATCATTTGCAGGAAGGAAGCGCCAGGTTAGACACCCGTCACGGTGTGTGCAATTATCATTGCAGGGTGGCAAGACGACAGGTCCTGGACACAGGGTCCCTACTGTGTGGCACTCCTGGAAAAGTCAAGCCGGCCTCTTGGACAACCATAATAACATCTTATAATTTAAAAAACAAAAAAGTTTCTTGTGATTTAAGATAAAGTCCCTAGGTGAAGGAACCAAGCATTAAAAGTTTCCACGGTCTGAAGGACATAGGTAAGAAATGTGTAGAATTAAACACGCACAAACACACACTCTGAAACTGTCCCCAGATCAGTCTGTTATAAGATCATCTACCCTATGGATCATGTACCAAAAAAATTTCATTTAAGTACAGTTTGTGACGATGACATTATCTTGTAGTTTTTTTTCCTTAAGTCTTAACAAAATCAGTCACCTATGTTTGTATAGAGTTAAGTCATCACATACAATGGAGAATTAAGTAATATTGGAGTGATTCACAGCAATGTCATTGGACCTAAAATATAAAGGAAGAGATTTCCTCTCTTCCAATTAACTTTAGAAGGTAAATAAATGTATCTTGTCTGAAATTCCTGCAGGGCGCGGTGGCTCAGGCCTGTAATCTCAGTACTTTGGGAGGTGGTGTTGGGAGGATCGCTTGAGCGCAGGGGTTTGAGACCAACCTGGACAACAAAGCAAGACCCGTCTCTACAACAAATAAAAAACAAAATTAGCCAGGTGTGGTGGCAGACACCTGTACTCCCAGCTATGTGGGGGGCTGAGATAGGAGGGTTGCTTCAGCCCAGCAGGTTGAGATTACAGTAAGGATGATTGAGCTACTGCACTCCAGCCTGGGCAACAAAGTGAGACCCTGTTACTTAAAAAAAAAGATTCAATTTTTTTTTGATAATCTGGGGCATGATGTTGAAAGTGCAGTTGCCTCTTTTTACAAATGAGAATCTGCCAATTTTAAGCCACTTTTCTAAACATCTGAGTTGAGGCTTAATGTCAGCTAAACTGATATAGCAATTTTTAAGGTGAACATAAAGTTTCTAAGCATGCTTGAAAACGACAGTGTTACTTTGCATATTCTGATATAGTCTATAATATGTTTGGGATATCCATTGGCCCAAGGTGGTGGGGTCAGGGTGGGGGGCTCAGGTCTGTAATTGCAAATCTTGTCTCCTAAGGACCAAGTGTTCTTCACTCATTCATTCATTCACTCATTCATTCATTCATAAAGTTGTTCATTCATAAAATATTCACTGTATGCTCAGTGCTACTCAGGGCATTGGGAGTATTGCAGTAAATGAAATATTTAAAAATTCTCTGTGCTCATGGAGTTGAGCATGCATGGAAGAAAAACTACATATACATACACACACATGTCCACACACTATGTCTACACCCCCCAGTCTCAGATCTGAATTAAAATAATACAGCAGGAGCAAGGAAGAGAAAGTGATTCCAGCCTCCCTATACACAGGGTGAGTAGGAAAAGTGCATTCATTTTAAATACATAATTTTAATAATTTTCTTGATAAAAGACCTGGGTAAGTTAGAAATAACTGTGAAAATGTGTCACAATAAGTTCAGTGCCCACCGGATCACAGCGTATGATGAGAATGCTTACCGTATGAGGTCAGCACATGGTGGGTAATTTGCACCATTTTCATGAATGTGGACTACAGTACCGGAGACGATTAGTGACTATGGTAGCCACTGACCAAATGGGGCTACTGCTCTATGCTGCAATGCACCTACTCCAAACTGTGGTGTGCTACCAATGGAAAACACATAGTGGACTCCAAATACTTAGTATCAAAAAAAAAAAAAGATTTATCTTACAAGTATCACATTAATGACACGTTTAAATGATAATATTTTGATGTATGAAGTTAAATAATATATATCTCAAAATCGGTTTTCCCTGTCTCTTTTTGCTTGTTTTAATGCAGCTGCCAGAAATTCTCAATGACCATAGGTAGCTCTTATCCTACGTCCAATCCACAGCATTCATCCAGGCTATAATTGGTACCAAGCACTGTGGACGTGATGGAATGCCCCCCAGGGGATGAGATTTTGGGATATGGATGATGGCAACACTCACCCCCCCCAAATACACACACACCCCTGACCTTACCCAGAGTAATCTAATACCTGTTTCAGACACTGGCATCTGAAGAAAGAATCCCTTGATTTTGAAATGGTTGGAAACCACTGCCTTTCTTTATTATTATTATTATATCAGAATATTACAGGAGTACAAACACTTTGGTCACATATATTGCCTTTGCCGCACCCGAGTCAGAGATATAAGTGTGCCCATCCCCCAGACAATGCACACTGTACCCATTAGGTGTGAATATATCCATCTCCTCCTCTCCCCTCCCACCTGCCTGACACCTAATCAATGTTATTTCCATATGTGCACATAAGTGTAGATTGATTAATTCCAATTTGATGGTGAGTATACGTGGTGTTTGTTTTCCCATTCTTGGGGTACTTCACTTAGAAAAATGGGCTCCAGCTCCATCCAGGATAACAGAAGAGGTGCTAGATCACCATTTTTTTTTGTTTTGTTTTGTTTTGTTTTTGTGGCTAGAGCTCCATGGTGTACATATACCACATTTTATTAATCCACTCATGGATTGATGGGCACTTGAGTTGTTTCCACATCTTTGCAATGGTGAGTTGTGCTGCTATAAATATTCTAGTGCAGATGTCTTTTTTATAGAATGTCTTTTTTTCCAGTGGTGGGATTGTGGGATCACATGGACAGCACTGCCTTTCAAAGGAGCAGAACATGAAGCAGTCAGAAGACGGCGCTTGGGTTGTGAACATCATCAGCCTCGATGTGGAGGCTGTAAGAAGACAAAAAGAGAAAGAACTACCCCCGGCAAGAGACGACGTAAGAAGATTGTGGCTGTGGGTGTATCCATGATGAAGAAGTGAGACAGATGTCTCGGAGCCCAAACAGATTTGAGGAAGAGGTTGGCGTTGAAGAAAGGGAAAATGGTGGGGAGATCTCGGCATTCTGCAAGTGCAAGAGAAGGCTGCATAACTGGGAACCCCCAGACTTCTGTTTTCGTATGTGAGCAGCCGTGCATTCAAAGAGGATGGGCTACTCCTTCCTATATACAGAGGAAGACCTGGTATGGACATGGGGAGGGAACAGTATGAGCGTTGAGGTTGTTCAGCGACCAAGGCTGCCAAACAGTGGGGTATTCGTAGGTCGGTGGCCACATTCAGATAACAGATGACAATTTGTCCACAGAACTATGGGAGATGTGTATTATTCCCTATTACTGAGCACGCTGCATACGTCAACCACAAAGCATTTATAATTTCCTGACCATGCTAGGCTAGAATTTCAGTGAACCTTACCATGAAGAAATCACACAGGAGAAAAATGTGTGCTAGGATCCGGCTTCTCTCCCTCCACAGGCAGATTTTAGGACAGAAAAAAAAATACGAATAGGAATAAGAGAGATAGGATTTGTCACCAATCGTGGTGTTTTCAAGGAAATTTTGCTGGGGAATTTTTGGATCTGGAAGACTCAGAAGAAAGATGAAGTATCTGATGTTGTCAAATGATAGGCATTTGTAGAAATGAGTGAGGTTTTTATTCCTGAATAATTATGCTTGCTGGATCCCCTTAAGGCTTCTTTCTGAGAAGAGTGTTTTTTGGTTTTTTGTTTGGTTTTTGTCAAACTGCATTGGTTGCTTTTTTCCTAAAGCTGCAATTCTTTAAAAAAAAAATCTC
The DNA here is from genome assembly GCA_963574885.1 of Lepilemur ruficaudatus. Taxonomy (NCBI): domain Eukaryota; kingdom Metazoa; phylum Chordata; class Mammalia; order Primates; family Lepilemuridae; genus Lepilemur; species Lepilemur ruficaudatus. The sequence continues at coordinate 10,848 of CAUYRT010061456.1, forward strand.
TTAAACATCCTACTTAATCCTTTCTCAGTAGGAAAGGCTTGGCCTCCTTTTAAAAAGAAGTGGATTTTTCTTTCATCTTTAAATGCTCGTTCAACTGCAAAGAGCTTAGCGTAAAAGTGCTTAATTATTCCTCTATTTGTAGTACTCACAATTAAATTTTTTAATCCTTTTTTCCTTTCACATATGGGGCAGTTTTGCCTTGCTAGTGATATATGTTTAAATGAAGCTCTAAAATACGACGCTAAGTAACTAGGGATAGCTTTCTGCATTTAATAAACGAATTAGACAACTAGATCCTCGCATTTCATGAACCAGCATCAAACTAAGGCTGGGGTTATCCTTCTGGTGCTTTTTTGTACTTACGCCTTTGTCTCAGAGCCAGCCCTAACTCACACTAGAGTTTCTGGAATGGGAGGAAATGCATTCATTCATTACCCAGTACCTCCAGAAATTTCTCTGGTACTTGTGTTTTCAGCTTCCTCACTTGTGTTGCACTCACTCGCTCTGTCTTGCATATTTCTTGCTTTTTGAGTCTCCTAGACTCAAGGTGGAATTCGGAAAATTTAAATTCACAGCTTCCCTGGGAGGAGGCTGCTGTCACCCTAAGGTGGGATGTGGGCAACTGCAATCAGGAGCATTTTGATGTGTGTCGCTGGCAGCCCAAGTAGCCACCGCTTTATGGCAGCAGCTACGAGGAAAGCAGGTCACGACCTTGACTTAAAGAGTGGCGTCATCCTCCGGCATCAGAGCTGGCAGCGACTCCTGCGTGGGGGTCAGGGGCAGAATTGGCAACGTCCACCTCGGACCGACGGAGGAGCTTTATTTTCTACGTTGTTCCTGGAAGCTCTCCCTGCAGGCTGCTTCCCAGCCTTTCCCAGCAATTTCGGGACCCGAGCAATATCTTTTAATAAGCCCCTTTCTGCTTAATCAGCTAGAGTCGGCTTTCAAGGGCAGCAATTTGGAAGCCTGGACAACATAAATCTGAGGAGGAACCAGGCCGTGGGCTCTCTAGAGTGGTGAAGCATTAGGAAGGTCACCTCCAAAGCACACTGACAGTTAATGGAAAGGGATATGTCTTTCCTTCTCAGTTTTCTTCAATTCTTACAAAGCGTCTGTTGGGACTCCGTAAACAAGCACCCCAAAACGAAGGCCTCAGAAGGAAAAGGCCCCCTCTGACCTTCTCCTGCCCTCCTGCCTCTGTCCCATCCTCCCCCGAGGTAGCCATGGAAACTAGAATCCCTCTTCCCCAAGGCGGGTCATAGAAACCCGAGCCCCTTTTCCCCAAAGCCAGCCAGAAACCCTAAAAACATGACTTCAAATTCCTCCCTGCCTTTTCTGTGCGACACTGGCCATAAGGAAATTCTCTGACTTTCTTGGTTGACTGTAGGTCATGAGACCCCCATTCCAGAGAGGGTCCTGCACCACACCCAGAAGGAAGGACGCTGCTCAGAAAGGCCAAGAAGAGTCTAGGATCTGAGGATTGTATCTTTCCAGAAAGTCTTATCTGTAGTAGCACATGCCTTAGATCACAGCTTATTTTTTTCATTGATGTCTTCACTGTACTTGGATAATGTATCTTCCTATGGACTCAAAGGTCATTGTCTTCCGTGAAAAAAGAACACCTTGTTGTGATTCTAGCTGGAATCATTGATTCATACATCAGTTTGGATAGAACTCACATTTTCACGCTATGGAATGTAAGCGTTTGTGACTATAATATATACTTCTATTAGTTTAGGTCATCTTTTTGTGTCCTTTAATAAGATTAGGTTTCATGTATTCCCAATGCCTTTCTCATTTGCAGTCTTGATTTTTAAAAATGATAATTGGATTTTGAATAGAATATCCCCATATAAACCTTCTATAGAATGTATAGAATGTTCCTTTGCAGGTTCTTTTGAGAATATATTAAAAAGCTAATAATTTTTTTATTTACCTTGTGTTCAGCCATTTTATCAAATTACCTTATCTTTGTAATAGGTTTCTAATAGCTTTTCTCAGGTAAACATTCACACTATCAGCGCAAGTGCTCTCATTATATCTGTTCTTTTCCAATTGTTATAACGCATTTTCATTGACTCGGCCTCATTGCATTTGCTGCGATCTTCAAAACGTGGTTGGATAATAATAGAAATAAAAGGCATTCCCACCTGCTCCCTGTTTTAATTGAAATGGCTTCAGTGTTTTGCTTTTTAGTCTGATATTGGTATTGATTTTAGAAGAGTGCTTTTGCTATTTGTGTGTTTTTAAAGATGGCTTATCCTTTTCTTCTTGCTGTTTCAGCTTGAGCTGCATAATTACTCTCAAATGACTTTCCTATGCCTATCGATGGAATCACACGACTCCCCTTCACTTGTTGCATTGATGAAGGGCTCTTTCTGCATGGAAAGATTTCCAAACAGACTGCATCCTTCTTCACAGCCACCCACTTAACCGCATGGGGCATCATTTCATGACAGACCACTGGATTTTAAAGGAATTTTAAACGCACCTGTATCATTAGCGTCTAGAATTATATTTATGTGTACCATAATCATTATTTTAGGGCTGCACATGTGTATATGCTTTATGTAGAAAGTACTTTATTTCACATATTCTCACTAGATCCTAAAAACACGCATAAGATATAGGTTTAAATATCGTTCTGTGGAAAGAAAACTTCCCTGGAAGTCTGAGTGTTTCTGTGAGAAGCTTTAGCCTTTGGAGACAAAGGTATGGACATAAAACTAGAGAATGTTTACTTTCATGTCTCTTAGAAGCATCTTCACAGCCTGTGAGAATGAGATAAGTGGCCATTTTTCTAGTTAATTGCTCTTATTGGAAACGGTAATAAAACTTCTTGTCTCCCCTAAAGCCAGAGGGTTGCAGCTCAGACTCAACCCCGGGGTAAGCCCTCAGGTGTCTGTCAGACAAGAGCTGGTATCCAGATAGACATTCACATCTCTAGGAGGAATTCACCCTTATCTTGGCACCATCTCCAGGTGCAGAAAGACAGACACAGGGTCCCTCAGTGCCTGGAGAGATTTTATTTTACATTCCAAAGTTCCGGAGAAAGGAGGAGATTATCTTCCTCCAACTACTTCCTTCTTCTTCATAAACAGAAAGATATCTTTTTTTCCCTGATGCCTCAACCTTAGAAGCATTTTAGGATGCTAGCACAAAGGGCAAGAACACACTTATTATTTGCTGTGTGATTTTTAATAAGAAATCCATCTTGGAGTCAGAACCCTTTGTGAAATAATCAATTAATTAATTCAGGATGAATTAATAAAGTCGAATATGGAAAAACCCATACATTCCCTTTCCACCTAACCAACGAAGACTTTAAAATACACGCTGGTCAGTGCCGAGCTATCCAGGCAGGGCGTCTGGTATATAACACATTTCTACACTGTCCTCATCAGATAAATCGAGGAGCTCTTCACCGTTGTCTGTGCAATAGGAGAGGTTAACCTCAAGATTACTTTTTTCCTTTTCTTTTCTTTTCTATTTCAGAATATTACAGGGGTACATATACATGTTTAGGTTACGTAAATTGCCTTTGCCCCACCCGCGTCAGAGCTTCAAGTGTGCCCGTCCCCCAGACGGCGCGCACAGCACCTGCTAGGTGTGAATATACCCATCCTCACTTTTAAAATTGAAATATGAACAGCAATTCAGCTGTAAAACCTACTCCTGTTGCATATTTGCTGCTATGAAAATCAGCCCATTCAGATTTCCTAATTTTCCACGATTGAATTAGGTGATTTTTCTTTGCTAGAAAATTATCTTCTTCTTCTGTTTCCAAATTAGGCATCACGCATCATGGATTTTTTTTTTTATTGTAAATATCTGTTTCTTTACATTCCTCGATGTCTGTGTCATGCCTCTTTTCTATAAGGCAATCTTACTGTTTGTGTCTTTGTAATACATCAGACACACAGAGGCTTTTCCTATATTATTTTATTATATCATTTTAAGAATTGTCTTGGGTGATGGCTACAACTTTTATTAATAGTTCCCTGTTCATTAATTTTAGTTTTAAGCTTTATTAGCGTTTTTCTATTTAATTTTTGCCTTATTTTGTTATTTAATTTATTCAGATCAACACCAAGTTCCTTTCCTCCTCTGGTTTCTTTTCAATAATGAAGGCATTTGAGGCTGTGTTTTTCTTTGAATGGTGTCACTGCTGTGGGCCAGGCTTCTGGTATGACGCCATCAGTATAATTACCTTCAGATGGTTGTTTATGGGGTCAGATTCCATATCCTCTCTGAACACAATAATCTCAGCTTGCGTTTCTTCACTTCTAAGTAATGTACAGTTGTGGGGTCAGTTATCTGTGGTTCACTGCCAACTGTTGGGGTCATGATGTAAGGATTTCTACGTTTTCAGATTTGTTGAAGTTTACTGCATATAAATTGTAGCTACGCTGTACGTGTATAAACATATGCTCTCAATAACGGATATTTGCACTAAATGTTTAGAAAGTTATGGCATATGTGTGGGTATATGTGTGGGTTTATACATATCTATATGAGAGATAATATATTGAATTGAACCCATCATCTGAATTACGTTTTCCTCTGTCCTTGCTTGTTTTTCCCTATTAGGTTTATTAATTTCTCAAATTCAAAAACCAGTGTGATAAACTATGCCTCTATGGATATATTTGTAACAATTTCTCCTTTCATTTCTGATGCTATTTTTCAATCATTTAGCTGCTATTTCGACGTAAATATTATTTTTTATCACATTTTTTAATGTTAGATCTCACGCTGACTTAAATTATTAGTATTATTGTCCCTCGTACAAAGTGTTGTTTTCTGAATCCATTTATTTTAACATTTTTTATCACTTTACCTTTCAGTATGTTTGCATCAGCAAGACGGAGCTGAGTTTTCGTGGTACTGATGAGGAAATTCGGTTCGTTGACATGGAACGGTTTTCTACTCCTTCCATTAGAGCTCACAGTGGTTTCATATTTAACACATTGAGCATGCTAGGATGTCTCTCTCTCATTTCAATTCACTGCTCTCTCCCCATCTTGGATTCTCTACTCTAGCAGGTTGACGTGAAGGCAAGAGAGTTGAGTTCTTCATCTGAATCTCAAGTTCCCAGGCGCTGTTTTATTATTGGAATCATCTTAATGGCTTCAGCACTTTGTGTGGGCTTCTGCTCTCTGTTGCATTTCTTCCTCTGGCTGCTGACTTTTAGCTTTAGGGGATCCCTTGTCCTAGACCTCTTCACTGTCGGGGTCCCTACTCTGCTGTTCGCCCACAGTGCATAGTGAAGGGCCTCTGAGCCCTGTGCCCGCGGGTCTCCAGCGTACAAGCCATCCGTCGTGAGTCTCCAGGGACACCTGCTCCAGGTCTGCCTGTTCCCCAGTGTCCGCACACGCCCAGGCTGAGACGAAGGAGGAACCCAGCTACCCATCCGTCTCCCCTTAGCTTCTTAGGTTTCAGGGAGCAAAAGCACACTGATACAGAGGGGAGGGGAATCTTTTTTTCTGAGAGACCACCTCTTTCAGGATGAACTGGGCTCCAGTTTTTACTTATAACAACGCATCTGCACCTCACTGAGTCTAGATTTAAGGAGACAGCAAATCGTTACCCTTTATTGTGTTGGAGATGCAATTCTATTTTTTAACAGAAAAATGGAACAAATATATGCATATCTGTTAGCTCCATGCTCACGTATCCTTCTGAAAACCTCTACTATTTTGCTATAAAAACTATGCAAAAAGTGCACTTGCATATAATGCCAAACGAACGCTTGAAAATGTATTTTTATAATGAATGTAAGAAAGCTACACACTTAACCTGAGAGCATAAATTTATTTTTATGTGTTACGCCCTGCTCTATAAAGCATTGCTTCTAATAATGCATTTATAAATATTGGAATAAATCTCTACTTGCTATGAATACATGCTCATTTGAAAAAGTAAAATTTGTCAGCTAGTGATTAACTCTTTCTTTTTGTATATGTAAAAATGCACACTCCTTTATTTTTCCACTCTTAAAAAAATAAAATGTATAGTGCATTGAAATTCTAACAAAAGCACCATCTTTGGGTTCGCATATTATAAACAGCACCAATAATCGAAGACTTTGTTAGCCCCCCAGTTAAATTCCACCTAAGGTTGTCAATGGTCTACAGTGAATTTTACTGCACTGCCTAGGTGGGTAAAACAGTTCAACAGCAATAAAGTCACAAGTATTTTTATTTTTTGTTTCAAAGGGCTTTTTATGTTTTTGTTTTTTCACATCATCCACTAATGGAGACAAAATGACAAAGACGTCTGTACAAAGTTATATGAGTTATAGGAGATAACTGTGCACAGAAGTTTCTTCTAGAACATTAAATACAAACTCCATGAGGCTCTGTTTCCATCACATTTATGCCACCTCAAAGTGGTATCGAAAAGCTAGATTCTCAAAATGTTTCCACTCTGAAGAAATCTGTTTCTTTTTGCTACATGTTATGGTTATGAAGACGTGAAAACCTATGTTGACTGTGTATTCAGAATTATCCTCTTTTTATTTCTAGATTGCCGAGTGACGCTGTTATTATTAAGTCAGGAAAATAATCAGAAAAAAAAAGTTTGGGCAAACAGAGTTTATATTATTTTTCTATTATTTAAGATATAACATACATGAAAAGAATGAAAAAGAATATTAAACAGGCTGAGCAAAAAGAAAGTTGCTCTGGAGAATAAGAACCAATAGCTTGATGTGAGAGAGAAAATGTAAAACGGGTGAAATCTAGGAAGTTTTCTTCAGGAATTGCAGGTGGTAATAAACAATACTCTTCACGAGTTAGTGAGTTATTTTGAATCTGGAATTTTTTATGTCTCAAAGAAGGGTAAACTGTGAACAAGGGTGTGAAATTACTCCACACATGTAAAAGTACCTAAAAGAGAAGACTAAGCAAGTATGCAAAGCACCAAGCATCAAAGTGCTCATTCACAAAACAGGACGGCACACATTTAGGTTTAAACTATTGAGAAAAAGCCTCAGAAATAACATGAAAAACGCACCATTTAAGGTATTCAGCTTAATTATTCATCAGATACATTAAATCCCACAGTCACTGATATTGCATTTTTAAAACATTAATTTTGAAGTAATTTGTTTCATAGAAAGTTGCAAAGATAGTACAGAGAAGTCTTGTGTGCCCTTCTATAAGGTGTCCCTTATGATGACATCTTATTTACCTACACTACGATGTCAAAGCCAAGAGATGAATATCAGTACAATGTGTGTCTAGTTTTAGAAGACATTTTCTTCTC
>CAUYRT010061457.1:0-49311 GCA_963574885.1 Lepilemur ruficaudatus
AGATTTCAACCTACATTTCTCAGGATCCAAAGCACATTTATTTTTTTATTGCACATGGCCTCTGTAGTCTAGCTTTCTACTTGTAAGAAACATTGTTAAGAGCAGGACATGGCAAAGGTGTTTAGAGGAATGGTATTTATGCACACTGGGATATTTGTAGCTGTTATAAATGGCTAATGACAACTGTAGAAACATGCAAGTGTTTACCAAATAACATCAGGAAATCATATGTAACCTCGTTGCATTTATGCAGAATGGATAAAAAGAAAGAGAAATTACAAAGAAAATAACTTTTGACTGACACACATGGCAATAAGGTGTTTTAAAGTTGTATAAAACGTAATGCTTAAGAAAACAAAAAAAGTATGTGTGTCCTGAGGCATCAAGAAAATTTGGCCAAAGGAAAAAGACAAAAATAATCACCCATTAAAAAAAAAATCAGTCCTCAATTCTTGGAAGAATGCATTTCCAAAAATAATAAAAAGGGAACAATGGCATTTGGAGTAAAAATGAAATACTGATTTCAAGCAAGTAGAAGAAGTGACATTAGAATAAAAATTTGAGTGTTTAAGTGGGAATTTACACAGTAGAGAGATCTGTGTGCCTTGCGCCAAGTTTCATTTTATTTTTTCAATGCATTCAACTCTTTTACTCCTTAGATTTCATGGTTAAGTTCTAGGCAGTGACTTTGCAAATAAATTATACTTTTTTTTCTCCTAGATGCTAGGACAAGCAAATTCATCTGAGCTTAATTTGAGTGGCCTTTTTTTTTTTTTTTTAGTATCATTCAAAATCTTGTCTTCCATTTACCAAACCACACATAGACCAGCCAACCACTCAAGAAATATCTACTGGGTGTTTATGTGTGTTCATGTTGCTCAGAGCCTAGCACAGGAGACACATGAGCAGAGTGACAGTTCTCATATGGGACCTGCCAAGAGCTAAGCATGTGACCATGTGCATAAGAACTCCTGGCACACTGGGGAGGGGCTTTTACCCCAGCTGAGAGTTGGAGAGAAACTCTCACAGGAGGTGATAGATGAATGAGTCCTGAAGGAGGAGAAGGGTCTAGCCTGGGAACACTGGATGGGAGGAGAAGGGTAGGAAGAGCATTCCAGACAGTGGCTCACACTGTGCAGAGGAGTGGAGGTGGGAGAGCGCAACCGATTGGGACCAACTACAGGTGAATTTTTTGTAGTCCAGAATGGAGAACAAGCTGGAGGAGGGGTGTGGGGTGAGGCCATGAAGCAGCAGAGGCGGAATCACCGAGGGCCTGAGTGCTGAGGTGAGAAGTCATGGTGAAGCAGAGCAATTGATTAGCGCATTGAAACAAGTCACATTTAAGTCATCTGCTGAGATTAAGAGGATTGAGGTATCCTCAGGGAAATCAGGAGAGGATAACAATTCTGGGCTGACCTGAAGTCCCCAGCTGAGATTAGACAGTGAGAACCTGCAACCGTCTCTTAAACGCCTTAAAAAAGGGAATGTGCCTTAGGCATTCTGGTAAACATCCTGCCCCGTCCCTTTTGTGTCCCTTTTGGTGGCACATAGTAGATGCCACCAAAATATCACTTGGTTAGTTAATTGACATAAAATTTAAAAACAGAACAGACTACCCCAAATCTTCAAGGAGGTAGACAACCATATAAACCAATGATGTCCCTACAAGGAATGTCCACTCCATTGGGATGGGAGAAAAATGAACATGAATATGACACATTTCACTCAGTGCCATCCTGGAAGCTTGTGTGTTTCCTTCAAATGCTTAAGGACATGATTTCTGCATTGCCCACCCCCCTTACTTATATAGAATTGGAGACAAAATAGACATAATTAATTTCTTTAAATTTTTAAACCTTATACTTTAAAGCCATTTAAAGAACACATAGTTATTGCACAAATACTCATGTACATACAAGAATTTCAGTAAAGAAATTTGAAATGAAGGCAATTTCAAACTGAGTTAGAAAGGGCTTTCACTTTGATGAAATGGGAGGCAAGAATTAAGGAAAAAGGAAGAAGGATTGACCCTGGTGTGTGTTGATGACTTGTCTCTAACCAGGAGAGGACCAGAGACCTTTACAAAATCTCAGTTTGGCAAATGAGTAATAGAAGCTCTACATGCATTTATTTCACTAGAACCCAATGACAGGTGTGTTATAGCCCATTTCACAGATGAGAAAATTGAGGTTCAGAGAAGTCAAGTAACTTGCCCATGGTCACACAGCTGGTAAATGGATGTTCTCAGACCCATACTGTTTAAGCTCTGCTGTTCCCCAAGCTACAGCAGGAGGCTGTTTCCCTCACCATCCTGTGCTATTGCTGGGGAAAAATCTTCTCTGGAATTATGCCACTCAGCTAGGATGTTTGGTTTTGGCCCAAAACACCTACCTGTGTCAGTACCTAAAACAAACTTAAAACTTAACACTTCTGCTGTGTGAAACTTCCTAGAGTTCCCCAAACTCACCACTTTCTGCATCCTTCTCTGACCCTGCTCAGGGTGGATCTTCTGTCTAGACTGTGCTCTGCCTTGTTTGCCTGACAACCACCTACTCATCTTTCAGAATAAATGCAAGGGCCATCTCCTCTATGAAGACACTTCAGCCTCCCATGCTCACCTTCCAATGACCTCTCTCTCCTTCACACCTGGTGCCAGACCTTGGGTTCAAATCCCTACTCTGCCACTAACCAGCTCTGTGACCTTTGGAAGTTACTTCTTTGTGTCTCAGTCTCCTCACCTGCAAAATAGGACTAAGAAATAGTCCCTACCTCCTAAGGTTGCTGTGAATATTTAAAAAGAAAGAAAGAGAGAGAGACAGACAGACAGACAGACAGACTTCCTGCAAACCAAAGCACATAGCAGCAGGGCCTGGCACATAGGAAGTGCTCCATAACTGTCAGAGGGTGTTATGATTGTCACTGTACCTGGAACCAATTTCTCTCCCAGACCATATTTTTTTCCCTTACATACTAGGCAGTGATCTTTTTGAGGGCAGAGACCTGGCACAAAGAAAGTGTCTAAGAAATGCTTGTGAAATACACGATAAATAAATGGGCAAAGAGGATCTGGTGGGAACGAGCAGCCTGCACCGCCAGGTCTCACTGACTTGGACGGCCCGACGCCTACCAGACGGCACTCTGCCTTCCGTGCCCCTGGCTGTGTTCCTGCTTTACTCTGCTACTCTAGGGCTCTAGTTCCATCACCAGAATGTGCTATTTGTTGGGTGGTGTCATCACCCCATGTCATGAAACAATTGTCCTCCCCAGTAGATCATGGATTGAGGACAGTCTCAGTGAACCCAGTGAACTCCAGTGTCCAGGAGTGCCCAAGAGCCTCGAGGTAGTGACTTCCCCATTCTGCAGGCTTCTCTCAGCCCTGGCCTGGATAACTACTTCAGGGGACAGTCAAGTCAGCAAGTCTCAGCCTCCCAGAGGTCACCAAGGCCACCTCCTGAGGAAGTGAGACCACACTGCAACAGAGTGCTATCCCTGCAGGCTCGAGGACTTCCAGCTGCAGCTCTGCTGGGACCACAGAGACAGTGATCATTGCACCTCTTAGCACAGGGGCACCTCCAAACTTGTCATGCTGGGAGGCAACAGGAGGAACGGCAGGGGAGGCGATTTGACAACTGAAAGCCCGTGGCAACAGCTGTTCTTCTTGTCCCTTCAGAAGCATCAGGTCACCAGAGCTAGCAAGTGTCTGGGTTCAGCTCCATCATTCGCACTCACAAGCGCCATCAGCCGTACTTGCAACTTGCACAGCCTGGCCAGCATGGCGCTTCACCGGCTCCTGCTTCCAGGAGTGCCACCTCGGTCAGCTCTGCACATTTCCGGCGGCAGGTCTCCATGAGAATGATTCAGAATTTCATGGGAATAAATGAACTTGTTTTGAGAAAACTGGAGACTGTAATTACTTACTTTCTGCACTGCTTAATTTTGTTACATGTCAGACACTGCATATCAAAATTTCGATGTCTGGAGCATTTGAAATCTCTATCCCTTCTTTCCAAAGCAGGATGCATCAATTCTTAAAATTCTTCTACTGATAGAGAAGGCCTTGGATTAATATTTGCCAACACACCTGTCTGACCTCTTTTTCTGATACTGGGAGTGGTATTGAAACTCCTTATTAACTTTATTTGAACAATACTTCAGGTGACCTTTGGAGACTTGAGGCAAAGGCCAGCTTCCTCCGATGGACGGGGCGCTTCATTCCGATCCTCAGGCAATTTTATAAACGAATGCATTTGGTGACTGCTCAGATGATAAGACTATAAGGGGAATCTTAAATCCTAGCTCTAAATTGGAGAAATAACCTTTGTCTGTCATTCTCAGTGACCAATAACCAGGCCAGGTGTCACTGTGGAAGCCCAAGTGCACTGGTTTGGGGCAGCGAGCGAGTTTGAGATTCTGCTTAGCTGTGATGCACCAGGGACCCCTGGCTGCCCCTAGGATTTGTTGCTGGGAAGTATGGCTTCTATCCTGACCTCCTTCCTGAGACTCAAGGATCATTCCCTGGGCTACCACCGGCTTTGTGTGTCTCTCTATTTCAGCCCACTTTACTGTGATTGCAGCACCAGCCCCTGCCCACCTGTGATTGCCACCTGAGGATGGAGGTCACATCTCCACAACAAAGCCCAAGCACCTGGGAGACTGCCAGGAATAGGGAGTGGGGCCAATAGAAGTGTTCTGAACTCATCGACAGATGAATAAGTGAATGAGTGAGTGAAGAAAGGAAGGCATGAAGGCAGGGAAGGCAAATAGCTGTTGAACTAGGATGCACAATTCCAGAAAGTAAAGTAGTGCAAGGCAGACGCAGAGAGAGAGCAGAGAGCTGGTGCCATATTGCTCTAAGGGCTCCAACACATCGAACAATGATGGGCATGTAGTAGGTGCTGAGTACCTTATGACAATGGACACTGACGAAGCACTTCCTGTCCCCAAGCCCTGTGCTAAGCCCTTTATGTCGTGGATGGTCAGACCTAGGCCTTGCACTGATCCTGCAAGGAGCTGGTATTATTTTTGGCAAAGTGAATGAAGGGCCAGTGACAGATGCTGACTCCCCAGAGAAGGGAGGAAAGACATAACCCAATTCCTACCAGTGTCATCAGTCTGACACTCTCACTAGAAAGGCAGCTGAGTTTTGCAGTGAAGGACATGGATTCTGAAGCCATTCTGAAGCTACCTGGGTTCAAGTCCCAGTCCCGTCGCTTGAGTAAAGTTGGGAAACTTACTTCACTTACTTAAGCTCTCTGTGCCTCGCTTTGCTGTGGGGATGGTGATGGGGTGCAGGGGCTATTGTGAGACCAGTTAAGTCACAAGATAGATGGCATAGGACCTGACATGCAGCAGGCACTATGTTTAAGTGGTGGCCTTGAAATGCTGCTCTCTACGGCCCACACCCATGAATGGTTTTCCTTGTGTCATTGTCAGGAAAGGGGTGATGCCCTTCTTCTCTCTTCACAGGTCTGATCTCAGTCTTTGTGGGCTGCAGGATGTGGGCATCCAGTGGCCTTCACCACAGGGTGAAAGTCAACCATTTTTGGATGACAATAAAAGCAGTAGGGAGGAGAAGGAAGGACATTTAGTATTTATTAATCTGTGTTAGACGCAGCTAAAAGACATAATTAAGAATCTATGCAAGATCTCCTCATACTGTTAGAGCAAGCCCAGGATAGACTCTGACATCCCAGCTTCCTGTGTGGGGTCAGCTGAGGACACATAGTGTGGATCTTCCTTACCTGCTGGAGGGCGAGCATCTTTCTTGTTTTCAACTAAACCTCTCCTGATCCTTGACAAGATGAAATGCCCAGCAGTGTGGAGTACCCTTCTGGATTCCTGTGGATAGAGAAACTCCCCAGGCCTCACTACCCACCCCCCTGTGCCAGCTGCCCCATAGAGGGCCAGCTCTGAATGCAGAGCTCAGAGGTTTGGGAGGACATGGCCCCAGCTGCCCTGGCTGGGGGCATCCACCTGTCAACCCACACTCCTGGGCAGAGACCTGTGAGCTGTTTAGTGGTTCAGGGCCTCTAAAATAGCAGTGGATGGGAAATGCAGCTGATTCCAGCTCTTGGAAGGTCTAGATTTGGGGCTCTGGGGCACCTAGGCTATGGATAGAAAGAATCTTTTCTCTCTACCCAGAATGAGGACTCTCTTATCTCCTTGTTTAACCCTTCCAGAGGTTCCTCATCACCAAGAACTCCTCCGGCTCCATAGCCTGATCAGCCAGTTGCTCCAAGACCTGGCTCCCAATCAACTCTCTCTTTCACCCATTCTGGCCTCTCACTTCATGTCCCAGCATCATCCAACTATTTGCAATTCCATTGTTTAATCCAGTGGTCCCCAACCTTTTTGGCACCAAGGACTGGTTTCATGGAAGACAATTTTTCCACAGGACTGGGGTTGGGGGATGCAGGGTGTGTGGAGGTGGAGCTCAGGTGGTGATATGAGCCATGGGGAGTGGCTGTAAATACAGATGAAGCTTCGCTCACTCACCTGCAGCTCACCTCCTTCTGTGCACCCTCCCCCTCAGCCCCCCGTTTCCTAAGTTTCATGGAAGACAAGTTTTCCACAGACAGGGGGCTGGAGGAGATGGCAGAGCTCTGTGGCCCAGGCCCTAACAGGCTGTGGACTGGTACTGGTCCACAGCCCGGGGGTTGGTGACCGCAGCTCCAATCCATGCTCCTTCTTTTCCCTCTGATGGAAACCTCCTTCCTGTGCCCTGTATCTGGTTTAACTTTATTCATTGTTTCACACTCAATTCTTACATCATCTTCCCCATGAAGCTGCCTCTGACTGATTCCTCTGAGATATCTCTGTTTTGTTCTCTCATAATTCCTTCTGGAGACCTCTATCCTGGTATTTACCACTTTGTATATAATTTTCTCTTTATGGGTCTGCCCTTCATAGGAGTGAGGTTCTTGATGGCAGATAGCATGATTTTTGTCTTTGCATCTTTAGTATCTAGCCCAGTGCCTGGCACATTGCAGTGTGAATGACTTGGAAGAATCTGCTCAAATCATTCTTAATTTACAGAAGAGCAAGCCCGCCAACGCATGTCAGCATTTCACCCAGTGCAAAATGGTTGTACATAGAGGATCACGAATATAAAACAAAATTCACAAACTTAGACTGCACTTAAGGAAAAAGAATCAATAACGTAAACTTTTTGATGGGGTGAGGGCCCTGGAGAGGTGACCTGCTAAACACGGAAGAATTCAGCATCACAGAGGCAAAGGAATGTGAAATGGGGCCACCACTTTCTCGAGGGTTCCAGAGGATGATGCTTGCTTAATGAATGAAACCATATCCTCCACCTGTAAGTCAACTACTATAATTACATCCTAAAAACCAGTGTGATATATATCACCTTTTAGGACAAACATGGAGGCTGTGAATATCATGTAGGTAAATAATTTTGCGCAAAACATTTAATTTTTTAAAATAAAAACTAAATTTATATCCAAACCAGAAGAAATGTTTCATATTATGAAGAGAGTCCCTAAGAAGCCTTAGGAGTACCTGTGTTACAGCATTGGGTTAGATTTCTGATTTCTTCAGGGCAGGGGACTCTATGGGGTGGCACATTGATTCTCCTAATGTGCGACAGCCCCTGAGTGGAGACAAAGAGGCAGTGAACTCAATAATAGCCCATTAGAACTTGGGACAACCAGAAGTGTTAGAGTAGGAGACTAAGAGACAGGGCTGAGACCAGTTGCAGGGGCTTGAAGATTGGTTGCAGGTGTTAAAGTAAACAATCCTTAACCAAAAGGGGCTGATAACCACAAGCAAGAACAGGCTTAGACAGGTCAGTTATCTCTGTCACCTTACATGAACTTTGGATAATCACAATATCATTTGCATTGTGGTTTTAAAATTCCTCCACCCTTGAAATCACCACGACAGTTCCAGGACAACCATATAAAATAAGAAAATGGGAGGAAACTCAATTCTAGGAATTACTACCCAAATTCTTAGTAAAAGCCAACCCCTTGGCCTTGAATATCCCTCCCCTTGATTATTGGTAAGACTGCAACAGATTTAAAACTACTTCCTCTCAGTGCAGCTGCTCTCTTCCTAGCCTGCCTGCTCTCCTTCCTGAGAGTGTACTTTCACTTTCAACAAAGCTTTTGCTTGCTTGGTTTATACGTGTGGCCTGAAATTCTTTCCCAAGAGGAACACCAAGAATTTGGGAAAAAACTCCACTCAGAGGCTGGTAACAGAAGGAAAGTGGTACCAAAGCATTTTATGAGAATGGGACATTGCTAGCCTTTGAATAATTAATTCCAGGGGTCACGCAAATGTACACAGGAAGCTCAACCCTGACAAATTATAGGTTTGATGCTTTGTTAATTATACTCCACCTGCCATTGAATACACACACACACACACACACACACACTGTGGTACAGAACAAACATATTCGGCTATATTACCTGAACTTCATTTTAATTACTTGGTTCAAGAAGTGTATAAACCTCTGAATTACTTTTCAAACTCACCAGGAAATATAATCATTCTATTGGTCTTACCCTGAGGTAGTTGAGGGTGAAGTTTGTTAGACCCATTCTGGTGATGTTTTTGGACAGCTGATCCAGGACCTGAGGATCTTGTGCCTAAACAGAAAAAAAAAAAGTCATATATTTTATCCCTACAAGATAATCCCAAGAAAATCTTAGATGGTGCTACAGCTGCTCAAAAACTGTAATCTCGACATTATCAATTTTTCTTGGAGAGAAGGTTGCTGGAGGTAATTTAATTTACATTTTGAAGACACTTGCATATAATGCTCAAGGATATTTTCAGATCAATTGTGCAAGACTGGAGAAAACCAAACTACCTTAGATGTGTTTTTGATCCTTAGGAGAAACAGCATTATTTTCTATGGGAAACCCTGGCACTCAGTCCACAGGCCAAGAGTCTCCAAGCCCTCCCAGCAGAGGTCTGGGTCCAGGGCCCTCATTGGAGAAGGTGGCACTTGTGGTCTGGGGAAAGCCATGCTTCAGAACTGTCCTTTGTTTCTTGCTGTGATAGTGGTGGTGTTCTAACAGCTTGGGGTTCAGGGCTGTATTTGAAAACTTTGCCACTGCCGTTATATATATATATGTATGTGTGTGTGTGTAATATACATATACGCACACACACACACACACACACACACATATATATAATCTATATATATGGAGAGAGAGTGAGGAGAGAATTGTAACTTTATTTCCCATTAAGGTGAGACTAGAAATAGACATCATCAACAATTTTTATCCTGAAGGACTTTAAGGGTAAGAATCACATTTTCCAAAATATCCATATTTTAAAAAGGGATGTAAAGTATCATGGGCCACCCCAAGTGTTCTGTTCAGCCAGAAAAAAAGAGACAGTTCTTTCTGGGTTGACAAGTCTTTTGGTGGACACTCTTTCTGCTTGCCTTTCCTTCTTTCTTAAGAAAGAAGCAAATCAGCACTAAACAAAGGAAGACATAAGCAAATATTCCTTTGTGTCTACGTTTACATTCATGAGACTATCTAGGTTATACTAATGCAACTTTAATTTATTCTTTTCTGTAGTTACTTTTTCTCATAGTGAGACTACAAATTGGATTTGTATATATAAATAGCAAACAAAATGTCAGAAAAAACAGAGTATCAGTTTCATGTCATTTCTTGAATGATGTCTGTGGACATTGAACCTGTATTTACTAAACCTCTCTAATGTGGAAGGAAAAATTATTATTTCTACAGAAGTGCATGAAGTAGTCATAGTGAAGCTCAGAGAGCTTATATTTCAATCAGAAGACCAGGATTATAATCAATTCACGAAGGAATATTGTCACTGCTGCTGCCACTGCAAGAGCCAATCGCCAATACCTACAGAGGACCTATGATGTGGCTGCCAGGCATTGTTCTAGGTGCTTTAGAGTCACTAACTGTTAATCCTCAAGCTAATTCTCTGAGGCAAGTTTCTCACTGTTCCTATTTTATAAATAAGGCCCTGGAAGCACAGAGAGGTTACATCATTTGCCCAAGTTCATACAGGAACAAGGATACAACCCTCTGTGGTCACAGTCCAGGGCCCAGGCTCCCAACCACTGCCTTGTGCTGCCTTTCAGTCTATTTTGAGAATAACAAGAGTGGATAATCCAGACTTCTTCAAGGAGAGTGGAGAACGTGAACTGGGCTTTGATAATTAAGAAGAACGTGGAACATGGATGGTCAGAAATAAAGGAGGAGAGTGGGGTGCCACAGCAGAAAGCACAAGGTCAAAGGGAAGGGCAGAGACAGGGTTAACCAGTGGGATCAGAGGACTGGAAACAGACACCTGGAGAGACAGCCTGGAATCAGACAGCTGGGAGACAGTCGGCTTATGAGCCAGGCCTAGGAGTCAGGACCAGCTGGGTCTAAATCTTGATTTTGACACTTTGGTGCTAAAAAACATTGGGCAATTTATTGAACTTCTCTGAGACTCAGTTTGTCAGCGACAAACACCTCTCCGAGTAACCATGAGGATTAAATATCATAATGTATACAAAATGTTCAGCTCAAGGCCTGGCATAGTAAATACTCAATAAATGATAGCTACTATTTTTTTTGATTGTTCAAGGTCTTAAAACTCGGGCTTATTAAGTCTGATTTTGTTCCAAAGATTTGTCATGGAAGCTGCTGCATCCCACATTACAGAGGAGAGATGTATTTAAGTTAATGCCTTTGACTCCTTCTTAAGGGATTGCAATGACTGTAGTTTCTACTTACTTTTAAAACATAGCTCTAGACTGGCATCGAACCCACCTTTGCACTTAATTGGTGCTCAATGAATTTGATGTGATTTATGGCCAAATGAAATGGAAAGAACTCCAAATACTCCACTTCAAATCCAGCACAGTGGTTAGGAAGGACCAACTCCTGCTGATGTGGATCTGAAGCTACAGGAGTCCCAAGTCTGATCAGATGGTTCTAATCAAAACTGGAAACTTTTTCTTACTTGTTTTTCATTTCATTTCCCAGCTACACATAACAAGTTTGGTAGCCCAGGCAGAGCAGTACTTCATAATGACTGGATGGAATTTCACAAAAGTACAAACTGTTTATTGAGATAACCTCCATTTGGAGTTCAGAAAAATAACGTATCAAAATAGCCTCACAATGTACAAAACTTGGAAACAGAGGAGTGGAAAAAGGGCCTGTGGATTAAAATGGTTGAGAACAAAACTCAGTATTTAGAGTTAATTACTTAACGTGTGAGGATTACTGGACTTTCTTCACAGAGAGAGGGCTGGGTTTTTCCCCTTGAGTAAAATGAAGGAGAAAGAAAAAACGAAAAGAAAGTAAAACAGTAATTAAATTACTTACATGCATGGCTAGAATGCTTCTCGGGACTAACTCTCGGTATTGTCTAATGGTAAAGTGCCATGTTTTTATTCTCATGAGATCATCAAAGGTGAACTCCAAGATCAGTCTGCCTTCTGTACATACCTAGAGGCGACAAACAATGCACTCATTTGTTATGCACTTCTTGAAAGCCACATTTTGTAACTCACACATCAGCTATTCCGCATGGTCTCCCTTACTGGGCGGCGCTTGCTCTTGGTAAAGACGTGACACAGTTTATCTACTTATGGGTGGCATATGGGAACAAGTGTCAGCTCTAGAATCAGTAGGTTCAAGAGAATACACAGCTGCTTACTAGCAGTAGTAAGTAATTATACTAGTTATTAATGAAACTCCAGGAGCCTCCATTTCTTCATCTGTAATTATGGGGGACAAAACCCATCTTACAGGGATGCTGGGTGAAAAGCTACGGGAACACGGCATGTACCTCTCCAAAATAGTAATCTCTCACTTCCTACTTTTCCTCCACTTCCATCATTCTTCCACCATAGGAGCTTGAGTTCCTGTCCTAATCGTGGTTATCCTACTCTAGGAGAAAGCAGTCAATAAAATCATTCAAACCCGAGTGTGCGATCCTACAAGTTTACCCAACTAGAGAAATTTCAGAGGGCAATGCTTAACCCAAGGCAGTGGGCATTTGTTACTGACATGTGGATAATAGAGCCACATTTAAAAAATATATTTCTTGAATCTCATCCCATCAACAATGACAAATTCTGCTGGCATGAAAGGCCAGTCTTGGGGGTATGGAGCATTTTATCTTTCTAAGAAAAATATGTATTATTAATGAAATATAATAGAATTTTGGAGGCTTTCTTCCTTGATAGAGTAATTGGTGACAGGGTAGCATTTTTATCTTCTTTCCATATTCATATCATTTTAGCATTTTTAGTTCCTGTTTTATTTACTGTTCTTTTCACCATTAATGACTTTGAGATGAAAGAAAATGCTGGGCAATCACAAACCACTGAGCCTACAGCAGCGATGAGACAGGAAGTGGTAGTGGCATATTGACTGGATTTAAATAGTGACAACCCCTGAATCAACCCATCTTTGTCTCAGGAAAGCAACACAAAATAGGAGGTGGAGGCTGTAGTGTCAGAAAGTTTGGATTTGAATCCTGACTCTACCTTTTACTCATTCTGAAACTTTGGGAAAATCCAATTCCCTCAGTCACAATGTTCTCATCTGTAAAATGGGGATCATAATATCCAACACATTAAATGAAATTATGTGTGTGGATTGCCTGGGATTGTGCCTGGTACTAGTAGGATGACAGTAAATGATACCTTTACACATAAAGAAATGCAACCAAAGAGAACACAGCACCCTAGGCCAGCAGGGGTCATGATGTGCCATCTGAGACCTAGGGGTTCACTAGAGCCATCTCGGGGGCTCTGCTGGGAGGAGCTGGGCCCCCATCTCAACTGTGAGATCCCCACAGATATTTTCTGGGTTTCACCGGAGAAGCTTTGATTGTATCTGTTTTAGTAGATTGGGCTTCTGATCAAGCTATTTTGAAGAAAGATTTCTTAGGCTAAAAACAAACATAAAGCTCTGGAAACTTTAAAAAAATACATTTAAAAATACATAAATAAGTAAAAATTAACTGAATAGGAGATATGAGTATTTCTAAAACTATAGTCCATGAAGATGGTGAACAGTTTATATTAATCTGTTGTGAAATGTTAATAATCACTCTCCTCTTTGGGAATTTGATACAAAACACCACCATTCATTGAGTTGCAATTAGGTCCTCAGCATTGACTTAGGTGCTTTCCTTGCACTCTAATTGAGGGTAATATTTTCTTTTAACAAGCCAAATATCAGTACAGGGGAATCACTGACAAGTGTTGATAGGGCATGACTCAAGACAGATGCTGTTGATGTCTGCCATCCTTGCCTTATCAAAGATCTCAGAAGCACTGTTAGATAATGATTGATAACTTAGGTAAAGACCTCTATCTCAGATCCCATTAGCAGAATCTGTCACTAATTCCAGGCATATGGGCACCTTGCCTCAAAACTCTTTGGTTGAATGGTCTTCAGAGCCTTGTTTCTGGTATCTTAGCCATGAGAGTTGAGTGTGCTGAAATGGGAAAAGACTTCAGTGTCCTCAGACCATTCCCCTAGAGCATTGTCAGTATTGGAATTAATTTACCAAGGTTTTCAAAAGCGTTGCATGGAGATTAAACTACACAATTCCCCCTGGGGTGTTAGCATGACAGAAGCCACTTTCAGTGACAGCTTTCACAAGAGGGAGGTAATGTAGACAGCCATCAATGATGAAATGTCTTGACAAAACAGGACAGATATGTGGATGCTCTAATCCTTTTTTTAGGAAAGGGGATATTATTAGATATTTAAACAAATATTAGCTCAGTTAAATGTCAGCCTTTGTTATTATCTAACCTATTTGTTTTGGATTTATGAACCACAAACCAAGAGCAGGTGGAGGTTCTGGTTTACTTCTCCTGGAATAGAATTTTATAATGGGAAGGCATGTGTGTAGTCCTTCTGATGGAATACTCAATTGGAGCATCTGTAAGGTCAAGTTAAATTGTGTTCTTTGTTCATGGTAACGTAACAAACTAGTTGGAGACCTTTCTTGCAGTCAAACTGTCATGGGCCTACAAAATGGAAAATTGCAACAAGCCTTGGGGTCCTTCTTTTTCAGTCAAAACCAAGGAATCAGCTTTATCCAGGGTATACCATGTGTAAGACGGGAATCCTTAGAATTGAATCTGAACTGACTGTGTTGGGTGTTTTCTTTAAAGAAAAATAAATGACTTTCTTGAATGAAAGGACAGTGGAGAATTCTGGTCACTGCTGATCTTCCGCAAGTAATTACATCCAAAGCTTCACCCTAGGTCTTAGGCAGACCCTACACTACTGCTCCTATCGTGGAATTTAAAGGAAACTGAAGGCTTTGTGATTTGTTTTACGTGCAACAATCAACAAATGGAATAGAGGCGCATATGATAAATATATATATATATATTTCTTGCTTGGAAATGGTAAAAAATTGGCATAGCCCATAAAGGGGAATTAATGTCTTCTCTCTTCAGAAAAATTCCATGTGTTCCTCTTAATCAATACAATTAATGTAGCTTTTTATCTAAAGTCAGCCTTTTTTTTTAAAGCTGCCTTTCACTTGGAATCCAAAATCAAAAGGGTCCCCAATTAAGAAAACATTTTCTGTTGTGCTGAATTCATGTTACCGTACTGTGAGCTCTGACATTTTGTTTCTGTGGTAACCAAAATCAGCTGATTAGTTGGCATGGCAACAGAAAAGATGTAATCCCAGCAGACACACTCTAATCAATGCCCCCAGCACAGATGGTCTCTGGAGGATCAACAAGAAAGAGGCTGGCAGGCATTCAGCCGATCACGTGCTAGCTTGAGACTAGGCCAGGAACAAGAGAACTAAAAATGAACATTTCTCAAACTAACTGGTAGCTTTTTAACCCTTTTGTTTCTCTGACTAATTGTAAAGCAATCTTGACCATGTAAGTAGCTGTGTAATCCAGTGATTCTCATATACCTTTTATGAAATAAAGTGTGCCCTTTAGGTGGGAATGTTTAATTTTCTTAGTTTTTATGCTTGGAACAGCAATCATGGAATGGTGCTTTTAGATTAACAGTTGTATTTTACTTAGAGATACTAAGTGGTATTTTACTCATTGTATTTTACTTAGAGATACTTCTTATGTAAATGCATGCATATATGAATAAGAGCAATCTGATCATTGATGTTATAATTTGGTCAGTGTCAGAAGAGTTGAAATTCTGAAGCATAATGTGGAGTACAGGCTAAGGTAAAAATGATGAGTTTTCATATAGGAAAACTGGTTGGTGTGCTTCCGTGGTACTTTTCTACAGTAGTAAATAATTTCATAATAAATAATTGAGAACAGAGAAAATATAAACCTATGTTTATGGAGGTGATAAGGGTGTCCAGTAATGGCTGTAACTATTGTTCCAGTTTGTAAAACCTAAAAATAAGCCCAAGAATGTACCCCAGAGAGTGCTTCTCTCAGCATCTGCCAACGTTCCCGTCTTCAAATATAAATATAACTTGGGGGTCTTTGATTCTGAAAACCTTGATGCATGCTCTTCTGATTATTCAGCCTTGTGTTCTACTTGATTCAAAAACTGAAAACACAAAAGAAAGGCTTATAATGTGTGTTTCAAAACTCTAATTCTAATTAGATGTTTATCCATAATCTATAGTGTTCCTGGTATCAGCAAATTGCAAAATGCTCACTATACTCCTGGGGACTATTTAATATTTCAGTTGATTAGGACTGTGGCTGATTTTTGATTCACCAGTTGACCAAATTTTCATAAAAGTAACTCAGAGCCACTGGGTCAAATGCTATTTGGGGAATGAGAGTTTATTGAAAGTCTAAATTAGGACAATGTAATACTGCCTACGCATAATATGCTAAGTAATGACATGCACTAATAGCAGGTCCCCCTTTAAAAATAAGCATTGGCTTCTGAGCACTTTATTTTTGTGACGCTGAAAGGGCATCAGCCCACTGTTTTACAGTACGCAGTCATAGTATTTTATTACATGACGTTGAGTTATTTTTAATTAATATAAGAACAAAAGAAAAATTGGAAATATTCTCTTGGTAGTATAACAATCACCAAATATAAAAATAAAGAAAAGAAAAATGAATCCTTTCAAATTTCCTAAAAATAAATGTACATAATTAGCATCTGGACTAAGTCCACATAACTAAACTCCATTTCCCAGAAAGTGGTATTTTCCATCACAGTATGGAAATCTTCTTTCCAGGAGTTGGCAAATACACTGCCATGGAGTAGAATAAGACGAGTGGTCCAAGTAACGGACGCTTGGGCCAAGGGAGCTGTGCTCAGGAGAATGCTCAGGTCTTCCTGGTGACTGCCTTGGATGCCTGAACAAACCACTCACCCACCTGAGAAGGGAGCATTCTAGGACAGGAAAGATACAACACAGGAAAACCTTAGTTTCTTGATTTCAATGAAAATAGCACTTAGCAATTCACGGGAAGAATGGGATTCTTTTTGATCTAAAACAAGTCCTGAATGTCCAGCACTAAACCTTCAGAGCAGCTATGTTCATTTATGAGAAAGAAAGAAATTGAGTGCATTTTTATTTTCAATGGTTACAGGATTTGGAAGTAGCTCTTTAATTGTGGCAAAGCTCTTTATTTAATTATCATGGATTTTTTTTTTCCCTTAAAGCATAAGGAGTTGGTATGTTTTTCTTGAATTACCTACAAGTAACATTAAGCTTAAAGAAAAAAAAAAAAAACAATAATGAAGCAGCAGAGAATGGTTTTCCCTGCAGTACTCAGACTTTGTAATACTAGCAATGAATGGCTTGTGTATCTATCTGATCTACAAGATGTAAATGTTCTGCGTCTCCAGAATGAAGTGAGACATGGGCAGATTAAACCATCATTCAGGTGATCTTTCCCTCCCATACATCAAGTCTCTTGCCAGCAGAGACTTCTACATTCTGTGTGAAGCTTCTTTGTTTCTGAATCACAACTTTCCTCTCTGCCCAACTGTTAAAACAGGAAGAAAGAGAAAAACCCCTATCCTTTGTCCCACATTTAAAACGTCTACTGACAAAATCAAGATACCATAGAATCAATGGCATTTGATGATTTGCTTTTGCATTTTATAACCATTTCCTTTGCCTTTGGTTTTACATACCAGCATGGGTGCTAGAAAGATGAAACTGCCGCCAGATCAATCAGTAAATAAGAGACATTTTATTCTTTTTTTCTTGCAGCAAAACTGCTTAAGTAACAAACATATCTTCAGCTTTCTAGATTGGGCTTTTGCAATTAACCCTGATAATTCAATTTCTCTTAACTGTAAAGGGAAGGTTGTTACCTGTGTTTTGAACTTAAAGAGATAGCTGCTATCGTTAACATCACAAATTATTTTCACGTAAAATGCAATGAACTAGTGTTCATTAAAATAAACGTCAGTTTACCAGATTCTATGACTAAATATTAACATTTGTCCTTACTAACTTTTCTACCTGCCAGAAGACATAAAGGGATCATCTGTAGTGTTCCAGAAAGGTCTTGGTGAGAGAGAATATGGCATATGTGAATTTTCTGTGTATGACAAAGATCAGATGTGTAAAATGCATAGAAGGGGAGATTGGATCTCTATCTCTTCTATTTTTTATTTCATAGCCTTCATAGGGCCTTGAACGCTGCCTCAAACACTGTGATGTCTGACCCTGACACCTGTCTATCCCTCTGTTTTTGTCATTCAGTCTTTTACAACCAATTAATGGCTCAATCATGCTCCCTTGCATGAGCATAAGCTACCTGTTCGATGCACTGACCAATCACGCAACTTGTTAGAATTTGGGGAAACAACCTTTAAATTCTTAATTCCCTAATTTCATTGATATTTTTATGTTCTTCTGTTCCTTACAGATTACAGCTGGACTGTGATTTGTTCAAATTTGAATTTCGCTCTAAATTTTTTTTGGTACCAAAGCACAAATATAGTACTGACCACACAACAATAGGCAAAGGTTCTTTCAGCTGTAGGAGACCCTTTGTCTAAAAACAAAAATTCCAATCTAGCAGCTAAAATTTAAAAGGCAGCAGAATCTCCCTGCCCCTTACTTTTGAGGTTCTCTCATTTTTGATTTCCATGTGCTCAGAATCACATCTTAGAACAATGTTCACCCAAAGCATGGTGACATGTCACAAACAGAAAAGAATTTCCCATGGCATGAAAGTGTCTGAGAGATGAGCAGTCAGCTCAAAGTTCCAGAAGGAAACAGCAATTATTATCCTTTAATTCGCTGCGAGTAGGAAAAGGCGGGCATGTGGCGGAACCGTCCTGTACCTTGGTGAACATGGGCTTCCCGTGCTGAGTGACCATCGTGCACTGGTCGCAGTCCACTGTGATGGAGGAGTTGTGGTAAGACTCTTTCGAGTGTTTGAGAATGTAATACAGGTCGGTCACCCCGCCTTCAAACACAGTGCTAAAGTAACGGGGGATGAGAGTCCTGCCGATAGCTGGGAGAGAAACACAGAGAAACGAACAATTAGCAGAAACATTCAACTGGCCTGACACACGCCACAGCATGGCCAAACCTCCTACAGCTGTACATGGGTCACACAAGAAACCACACCAGGAGGGAAATTTCTCTGCATAAACAGCCATGACCCTTCTGGGTTGCAGTTAACAAAATATAATCCCCAACTATTCAGGAAAAATGTGTACAGTCATCTCTCCAGATTTTGTGTCTACTGCAAGTCAATAAAATAAGAGTTATTACTTTAAAAATAATGAGGGAAAATCATTAACTACTTTCGACCTTGTACATACTTTCCAAGTGAACATGTTTTCAAAAAATAACACAGCTCCAACCTACTTGAGTTTTTCAATGTATTGTTTACAGTCTAGTTACCCAATCACGTTTTAGTTTTATTAATAGTAGTAATCATATAAATTTTAATAACATGAAGCTTTGTGAAGTATTTTGGCATTCTCTCATTGGGTCTTTGAAACAACCCAAAGAGAGAACAGGACCGGGACTCAAAAAGGTTACCATGAAAAAAAAAGATTATTATGAATGTTTCAAAGTCATATGATTTGTAAGTAGATATTTGGGGTCTCTAACTCCATATCTGCAAACACCAAAACACCTGCTTTTTACAACACTGTGTCTCAAACTGCTGTAAAGAATGGAAATCTTTAAAAAGTAATCTGCATCTCCATAGACAAAGCGATCCATAGCCATGTAAATGCTGATTATTCTGTCTGCTTTTGGAGCTGTATAAGATATCTCTCTAGAATAAAAGGCCCATTTTAAGAGAACCTGATCCCTTCCATTTGGTCTAAATTGGTCTCTTTCATTCCAAGTGTTTGGTCCTGCCCCATTTTAGTTTCAGCGATTGCATAAGTAGCTGGACCTTTCTGATATATGACTCTTAGAAACCTGTAACAAGCCCTTTTTTGAGTAGTGATTTGAAATCCTCTTAGACTGGAAATCCCAACTCATAATATCAGGAATTTTGCCTATGTGCAGATTTTAAGGCAAAGTTTGAAAGCACTCTCAAGCCACCCAAGGGTTTTAATAAATCTCTTACATCCACTATGTAATACCCTTTGAAAGACAAAAATAATGTTTAAGGTAAATAAACTACCAAAGAGAGCTTTGGCTGGGAAAGATCACCCGATCGTCACTTGAATGCTTTAAAATATTTAATTTCATTTTAAAAGAATCAGTGTTAATCCATTTTGTATGGATCTATATCTCTTTTGTACATGGACTTGGAAAAACTATTAATATAAAGAGAATACTCTGCCAAACTGTTTTTTGAAGTGATTTTAAAGAACCCCATATGGATGAGTAGGCTCCAAATAATTTATAGAGTTGTTATTGCTTCATACTTGCTGCAGGTAAAATCAATCAATAAGCATATGTGCTAAATATTCCAGAATCATCTGTGATTCCATCCTAAATAATGCTTCTACATGCATTTCCTAAATACTGGCTAATCCCCAATACTGCATGTTCAGTCTCCTGAATATAAAATTCAAATGAGAGTAATTTGAGTCCACCATATCCTTAAACATATGCATAGCTAATATTATAAAGAAAACTTTGTAATGCTAAAACCCTTATTGTACTTCACTAAACAGATAAAATTAATTGAATGCATTTCAAATATTCTAACTTAAAGCTAATTACCATAAATCAACCCAATTAATTTGACAATTTGGGATCTGTACTGTTGAGAATAAATATAAACCATAAAATGTAGATGTGGGGTGAAAATATTTCACGGTATTCAAGGAATTGCCACATTAAAAAGGTGATAGCAAATAACCACCACTGGATTAGTCACATTACACTTTATTCAACATAAATCCTGCACAATTTAATTCCTTTATAGCACAGTTTGCTACATATTATCATTTTCATTTATAAGAAAAGTTTGAATGGGAAAAAAAGTTTGCGATTCCTTACCTTTAAGCCTAAGTTTTTAATTACCTCCCCAACTCCAGAAAAAATGTACAAACTATATAGTAAATATCCTTAAAGGAAAACTCAGCTTTGCTGTATTGAAAAATTTCTAGCCCTCTAGAAAATGGTTGCCATGGATACTGGAGGTTTGTTTTCAGCCCTGTTGCCTTTGTGAGACTGCCCTACCATTTCCCCATGGTCCTGTTTGGACTGTTAGTCACAAAGGTTCACTATCCATTTTGGTAATATAAACCCACGGTTTGGTGGCCTCTGTGAACCATAACGATGGCATTCATGCACGCTCTTGTGTATGTAGTCTCCTCTCCTTAAATCTGAGCTGGGCCCTGTGATCTGTTTTAATCAGTAGAATGTGGCACACAGGTGACCTTATACCAGTTTTGGGCTACACCTCTTGGAAGCTTCTACTTTGTGCTAGGGGAGAAGTCAGTTGCTATGTACAAAGTCCAACTACTCTAAGATTGTCATACCACGAGAAGCCCAGCCTAGCCACGTGGAGAGGTCCCATGAAGGAGAACTGAGTTTTCCACCCAACAAACCCAGCCGAGCTTCCAGCCACAGCCACACATACTTGCACGAGTGAAGCCATCCTGGAAGCTAATCCTTGAGTTCCCACTGAATCATCTCCAGCTGGTGTCACATGAAACTGAGATGAGCTGACCTTGACATGCATGTAAAAATGTTTGTATTTTTAAGCCAACAATTGTTGGGTGTTTTTTTTAATGTAGCAATGATTAACTGTAGCACCCTTTCAAACTTACTGGCCACAAAGTTAGGCAAATCAGAATCCTTCCCTGAAGGAAAGAGGCCAGTTTTGCCATGAAAAACTTGCAAATCATAGAAATCTAGAAGCCTCCATATAGAGGGCATGCAAAGCATAGAGACAGAGAGTCTTAGTGGACTGATTTGGGCCCTCATCTCAGTTGGGAATAAAGGCAACTCCATCCCTTGAAGGGTCCTGCTTATGTGAGATGCGCCCCCCTCCTTCTTTTTTTTTCTTCTTAAGCTAGTTCATGCTAGGTTTCTGCCATTTGCAAGAGAGGAATATTGACTACTTCTGTCCTATTCCAGCGTGAGACGTGGCAGCAAACACTGAGAGAGAATAGAGATGTGAGGGGACTGACAAACTGCAGGAGATACCTGAGTCTGTCTTCGTGCAACACACCGTGTGGGAAGCTGCAGGAGACTAAAAGGTGTCAGAGATTGTATCAGCTTCCTATGGCCGTTGTAGCAATTTACCAAAAACTTAGTGGCCTAAAACAACACACGTTTATGATTTTATAGTTCCAACGACCAGACCTGGGTCTTGCAGGGCTAAGGTCAGGTTGTCAGCAGGACTGAATGCCTTTCTGGGGGTTCTCGGGCAGAATCCATTTTCTTGCTCGGTTCAGCATCTAGGCTGTTCACGCCCCTTAGATGTGGCTCCTTCTCCATCTCCAAAACCCACAGGGGCAAGTTGGGGCCTGGCAAGGTACTGCTTTCACCTCCTTTTCTGCCTCTCTTTTTTATTTTTAGGACCCTTGTGATTGCACTAGATCCATGCAAGTGATCTAGAATAATCTCCCCCATCAAGATCCTTAACCTAATCAGACCTGCAAAGTCCTGTTTGCCTTGTAAGGTAACATTCACAGGCACCAGGAATTAGGGCATGGGCATCTTTAAGGGGCTGTTATTCTGTTTACCACAAAGATTATGTTTGCCAAGAGCTACTGCTCTATGAGGGAGAGTAGTCAGAAATATAACAGACACATACATCGTGCACATACACACATACTATGTGTGAACACACGTACACATGCACACACACACAATGTGCATTGCACCCAGTGAACGGGACGGACAGCCAGAGCAAACCCCTCTGTTGCTCTCTCATTTCTTCTACAAACATTCACCGTGGCTGGAGTAGGTGTAGAGCTCCATGGTAGGTGCTGAAAACACAGAGATGGGTTTTTGTCACTGTCTTTCAAATTCCTTCCTATCAGGAGAGGTAACAAGTTATCTAGGTATCTATAACACAGTGTGATAGTTGATAATGTTAAAAAAACAGATTTGTGATTTTGAACTCTTTACTGGTATCTTGTGAATCCTGACTTCAATGTGCAATTTTGTTATTTTTGAAACACTGAGAAGGTTAACATGTTCCTTTAATGGAGTAGACCATGCAACTGCATTGCACAGTCTAATATAATGGACTTTAAATCGGCGAACATTTCAGATTTAGATCTGGTGGTCACCTAACTTATCAGCCACAACAGTTCCAATCAATTTAGATTTTATATTATTACATGCATATGTTCAACTTACACTTTACATTTATACTTGAATCCCTGGCATTAAAATAATTTAAATATTTGTGTACATAAATCTATTAATACATTGTGTGTCCATAAAAAGGACTGTATCTTTCAAATGTTCTTGGAGTGAAATTAAGTTTATAGAAGATTTTAAAGACGATTCCGTTCTGTGAACACATTTAAATCCAAGATCCAAAAGTGAGGAGGTGCGGAGAGCCAGATAGCACAGGAAGATTGTGACGTTAGGTGAGTAAAATACACTGTGTATTATTTATCTATGTATTCATAAAAGAGAAAAGAAAATCACACATTAAATTATTCAGGAGCTGAAATGTGTATAAAGAATGGTGACATAATACCCCACACTTTGTTGGTAAATATGATTAGTCCACAAATAGCTAAAAATTTATGCACAGCTAAATTTGGATGCTGAGCCCTGTGTTTGAGTTCCTTAGGAAGTTTTTCATTGTTGTTCTGTTTTGTTCTTACCCACTCCATTCCCCAGAAGTTCTTGCTAAGGAAGTTGGTAGGCTGATGGCTTTGTAAAGGCAGGATCTAGCTTCTATCTTTTCTTGTAGGCATTGCTTGTAGGTATTAGGATATCTACAGGATATTTGTGGATATTAGCAGAATTTTTCCCCCATTTAGAAATCAAATGATACAAGCTGGGAACTCATGAGAAGATATAAACTATTGTGCATGCTCCCCAAAGCAGAAAGTCTGCCTTTTAGAGCATTTCATCTCTATTAGTAATTATTAAATGCTTTTCTTAAACTCATAAGAATATGTACAGGTAATTCACTTGAAAGAAATTACACATAAAAAAATAACAACATGGGAAAATATTCAAATCAGTAATCAAGTATGAAATTAAAATAATAATAAAAAGATTAAAACATAAACCTGGTGAGGTTGTGGTGAAACAGGCATACACAAATATTTTTAGAACAATCAGTGCAGCAATTACTGTTTATTTGGAGAATCTCTAATTCTCTGGAAGTCTTATTAGGTATGACTCTAAGCCTTGGTAAATACCCTAGTCAAAGTGCAATTCTAAATTCAGGTTTCAAGTACTCCAAAGCTCTTCAAGTCCTTTGAGAAAGTGTTGTCTAATGCAAGACCTTTTGATTTGGAGCCATCATTTATGATTTTAATGCCTGTAATTTCTATTCTATAAAGACAATTCATTTCCAAAAAATGAAAGGGTTTGAGAATCTGATAAAAATGTATAGTAAAAGGAAGATTTGTAGCTAACAATATGTTAGTACCACTTCACACTTGGCTATTATTTAGCTAATGATATTCCAAGTCTGAGAAGAGAGAATCAGAATCATATCATAAAATATTTGTGGTTTCAATTAGACAAAGTTTATTATATAAAAACAATTGATTATCCTATGATTTAAAAAAATTTTTTCTAAACGTGATGATAGATAAATTGGTTGTCTAAGGTAGTTTTATGTAGTTTTCATAAAGATAACTGTACTTCAGAAATTCAAGTGGAAATTCTACTATTGAGATACATAATAAACACAAGGAGTCATTAAACTTTAGACTTATTTGTATTCAGAAATCAATGAATGCATTTTGTTAACATGTAAATGAAGATGCTTCTAGGAGTGAAATAAACAACACTGATGATTTCATTTACGGTAGATAACCATTATAAATGGCTCGAACAATAGAAATAAAACATACTTGAACTTTGATGGGGGTGCTATTGGTTCAAGGCAGATCCTGTTTTTCTTGGTGAAGGGAATGCAAATCAAATTAACTTTACTTTTGTAAATTGACCTCATTTTCGTTCTATTATGCCTTTTACTTCTTTGGTCAACCAAAGCAATTTGACTTAAATATCTTCTCTCTGATGACCTCTCTTGCTATTTCAAAGATTCGTTCATTTCATATATGTTTATTAAGTACCTACTAAGAGCCAGGCAGCGTTTCAGGTGTTGAAATTAAAGAGCAGACAAGTGAGGAGACTCAGAACAAACTTAATGTCGAGGGAAGGCAGGCTAGTTTAGACTGGCCAGTCTTGAAGGCTGAGGTAAGGAGGTGATGATGGAACTGAGTCTTTATTGAACACGGCCATGTGAAGATCTGGGATTGGAGGGGCCCCTGCACAGGGACCAGCAAGGGCAAAAACCCTAGGACAGGAGTGAGTTTGGTTACAGGAGCTTGGTATGTTACAGCATCAGAAAGAAGCCAGTGTGGCAGGAGGGCAGTCCAGGAGAACAAGATGGTAGATGAGGTCAGAGAACAAGACTGGGCCAGGTTACATGGAACTTTCTAAGCCATGACAAAGGGCTTACAATTTATCCTTGGTGCGATGACACGGCATTGGAAGGTTTTAGCCAATGATATAATCTGACGAACCTACTCTGTTATTCCTACATATATTGTCCATCTGCCAACACGGTCCCAAAACTCCACAAAAGTTTTTGATCCTCTCATAAATCTAATGGCATTTTTTTTCTTCCATTTTCTACCTACTGAATTTTTGATAACTAAGACTTTAGCCACATCACCTTGCACTAGGTGCTGGAGAAACAATGATGACAGACGTAGACACCTGCTCCTGCTGCTATGGAGCTTCTGATCAAGTAATTCCTAGTGTCATTAACTCATTGATTAAGGGCAAGCAGGATTCATGCTGTGACTCCATCTTGTCTCCCCTGCTCACACATTGTCTGACACACAATAATGAATGAGTTGGTGCAATACATGAGTGAATACAGAGGTCCCAAGTTGTGGGAACTTACATGTCAACCGGATACGATTCATCTCATTTAATTCAACCCAATGCTTCATAGTTAGATTATTTTAGATCCTGATTCTGTCATACTATGGGCTATTTCTCTTACATGTATGCCTTTCATGAAGGCAAAAACCCTTTAGCCTTTGATCCAAGGTGCTGCCAATAACATTTGCAGGAGAAGTCCACAGCAATGGAGACCTCCTCCCAGCTGGACCTCTTACTATGAATCAACACTCTTTGGGTATAAAATTGAAACCCTTTACTGACTTCCATAATAATTCCATACTCTAGTTTCTGACAGCTCATGAAGATGGTGCAGGGTCAGTGGGAAAGAGTGAGGTGTCAGAGAAAGACCTATGCTAAAGGGTGAATAGACACAACCAAGCACAGAGGGCAGGGGGAAGAGAGTGGTCCCAGCAGAAGGAACAGCATGTGTCAGGGAGGATGGTACATTTCCCACCATCTGGGCAGTTGCCTTGACCAGATGTTATGTATTTATACCTTAGAGGATCTTGTCTGAGTGAACTACTCCATTACACGAAGCTCTCTCAGTCTCTCCTTATGACGGTACAATATTCTTTTAGTTATTGAAACTTCATAATGTAGCTTACATCTGGTAGAGTTACTTCTTTCCTTTGTATTACTGTTTTATGCCGTTTTCATAACTGCACTTGGATTTTTATTCTTCAAGATGAAGCTTAAAATAATTTTGTTAAATTCAAAAAAGAAATTGGGAGGGAGATTGATTCAATTCAATTAAATTTACTAAGAAAGAGTTGAGATCTTTAAAATATCCCATCTTCCCATAGAGGGATATGAAATGTATGTCCATTTGTTTAAGTCTTTATTTTTATCTCAAAAAGAATTTATGGTTTCTATATAGAGATGTTTAATGTTTCTTAAGATAATCCTTGAATATTTTGGTTATGAATGGAATGGAATATTTTCATTATATTTCTATTTGGAACCCAGATACTTAACTGAATACTCTTATTAATAGTTTTTTTGAAAGAGTATTTTTTTTAAGTTTTCTAGGTAAAGAAATCTATTATTCTCAAATATTTATAATTTTATTCTCTTTTTTCTTTCCAATATAGTTGTATCATTTTTTTCTCATCTTATTTTAATGATTAGAACAGAAATTCAAGAAAAAAAGATTAAATAATGAGGGAAGTAGTGGGCATTCTTTTTTCCCCTTGATATTTTAGGGAATGTCTCTAGGATTAAGGGAAATACTATATGTTGATTTGAGATGGTGTTACTTACTATGGAAAGAAAAACCAACTATTCTTCTAATCCTTGTTTTTATGACTTTTTTTCTTTTTAATTCTGATAGATGCTTAATTTGATCAAATGCCTTTCAGTAACTATTGAATTAATTTTCCTTTAGAAAACTATCTATTAATACATTTTCAACTACTGAACAACTTTTGAACTCATACTGTGAACCTTGCCATCTTTTACACACACACATTTTTGTATAAATGTTTGCATAAATTTAACTTATGAATTAACTCATTCCTTTAGCAAATGTCAGTGAGAGCAGTGCTCCATCCGAGACCTTGCAGGTATGAAATTAGGGTGATAGGGCCAAAAGAAGGTTGAGTAGCATGATTCTTAGGAGCATTTCCTAATCTCAATGGGTTTCTGAAGATCTTAAAATGTATCCTTAGCTACTTCCATATTTTAAAAAAGTCATTAAAAAAAGAACATGTTTAGTATGTTTCTCTGATTCAAGTAGGAATGATCTCAACTATGGTAATGCTGATTAGCTCCTGATTAGTGATTATGAATAGCACTTAACATATGTGGAAAAATAAAGCAGAAAATACTGACAATTATTTAATAAATGTAATTAGGTTATCCATGATTATATTCCACACCCTTATTTTACAGGAGAGAAATCCTATGGTCAGAGAAGTAAAACTGCATGGCTACTTGGAGTCAGGGTGAAATAAAATAGAATGCTTGCTGTTTTTAAGCCACCAATGTTGGTTTATTTCTATGCCCCAATTTAATTTTTATTGCTTTTTAATCATATTAGTAATACATATACCAAAAAAAATAGTATTACTGTTGCAGACAGTAGCTATTCATTACATTTGATTCTTTTCTCCAGGCATTGAGCTAGACCTCACTTCTTAGACTCCCATTCATCTGGGTGCTATTTTGTGACAAGAGTTGTGGCCAATGCCCAATGGAAATTTCCACTGCTTTCATTTTTTTCAACAGAATAAACATAAAGAAGGAAAATCCCACTTACAGACATGGCCAGTAAAATCATTTTACATGCAATAGGTGTGCTATGCCCCAGCTCTGACAGCCAGAAGCTGAAGACCCACCAGGGGATTCTATGGACCGCACCTCCACGGCCACATGGATGGAGGAGTCAGGAAATGTGAGGAGGCTGGGTCCCTGAATTACCACCTGGAGGAGAGCTGTCACATTTCTAGAAAGCCCAATTGGACTTTGGAGCAAAAAATATCTTTCTATGGTGTTAAGGCTGTGAAATATCAAAGTTTATTTGTTTAAACAGCCAGGGTAAACTAAACAGTTACTAATAAGTCTAAAGTTTCCCTGACTACCCTTTACCTACCAATATCAGTGCCTTCACCATTTCTTAGGTTACTTTTATCATCAGTATATTAGCTCACCTTCTAGACTTTTTGATTATACATTCATATATCATGTATGTTCCCATGGAAAACACATTTTGTATGAGTGCCTTTTGTTTCATTTTGTTTTGTTTTTATTTACATAAACATTATATCAAATGTATCTATTTAGTATATGGGACTTGTCTTTTTGATTCAATAATACATTTTTGAGCTCTAAACATGTTAGTGTATATAAGGCTAATTCATTCTTTTTAAATGCTGCATCGTGTTTCTGAGTATGGCTGTTTTCACACGTAATCTAGATATTCCAGTGTTGAGAGATGTGAGAGACTGTTTTTCAATTTTTTTCCAAAAAGTAGATACTGAGAAGCAGAAATGTATATTTTATTTTGCCAGGTGCCAGAAATAGACCTTCAAAATGCTGTTACCAATTTACTTCCCCACCAGCCCTGATGATACCTGTTTTGCCCACAGCCTTCACCAACACTTAATATTGTCAAATTTTTAATTTTTTGCCATTTAGATCATAAATCATGTCCCTCACGAAGTGGTAGCCCTCAAATTCCCAAAGGTTAATCTTCATATAAATGATAAAATTAATTAATTAATTATAGACATCTAGCTCATGTGGTTATTTCTCTGAGTGAATCATCTGCATTTGACCTTTTCAGATGATTTGCAGTTTTCTACCCAAAATTCATTCACTTAGCAAAAGGGAAAATTTGGTTTAGACTAGAGAAGTGAAAAAAAAAATTCCACTCCTTTACTTTCCAAAGGTGCCAAACTTCAAGAATTCTTATAAAATTATTTCAAGATGGTTTATCAAGACTTCTCCAACTCAAACCAATGGAGACACCACAAGTCATTTAATTTTGTGTCTTAATATGCAATTCATCTGGATTAGAGAAATGCTGCCAGAGAAACAGACGTGTGTGTGTGTGTGATTTTAAACTTAATCTAAACCAGGAATCAGCAACCTGTAGCAATTCCAAGAGTGGTGAAAGAGATGATTTCCTTTCTGTAGAGAGAAGGCAGACTTGAGTAAAACTGGGTCCTCCTCCAGGGCTGGATATTACATAAGATGTTCTTTCTA
This sequence comes from Lepilemur ruficaudatus, assembly GCA_963574885.1. NCBI lineage: Eukaryota > Metazoa > Chordata > Mammalia > Primates > Lepilemuridae > Lepilemur > Lepilemur ruficaudatus. The sequence continues at coordinate 29,173 of CAUYRT010061457.1, forward strand.
AGGTGTTAAGTGGACACTAAAACACAAGCTAATAAAACAGGACCCTTGCAAATGGATTTTGAAGTCAAAAAAAAGGTTTGTAGAATTAATAGAATAAATTGGCTCCCCCCCGACACACACACATTCTTCCCTCATTTCAATCTCATCCTCTTCTTAGTGTGGTTATGCACGTGCATTCGTCAAAACCTTTGCTCTTGCAGCATCCCCTGCCCAGGGCGTCCTAACTTCATCTCTTCTGTTTTATCCACTCTTAGGCATCCTCAAGTCTCAGCTCCAACACCAAGTCCCCTTCCCGAGCATCACCCTCCTTTTCCCTTGAGTTTTCTACTCTCTCCCTTGTATTCTTGAAGTTATTGTAGAGTTGGGTATTGCACTGAAAGTTTTTAACTCATATACTGGCTGTGCTAGTTACTCATGCTGTGACCTGGAACAAATGATTTATGCTCTCTAAACCCTAGTTTCTTCAGCTGCCCACTAATTCAGTGGGCAGTTGCAAGTATTAACAACACCACACATGCAAAATGCTTAGCACAGAGCCTGACACTGTTAAATGCATGTTGGCTTTTCTTAGCACTCCCATAATGCTCTGTTATGTACAGACTTTGGGACTTATCCTGTTGTATTGTAATTGTCAATTTTATTGCCTTTCCTTCAGTGACTGTAGTTCCCTGAAGGCAGGGGACATTTCTTGATCATTTCAGTATCATAGTACATTTGTGATGTAAATAGCTACTTATGAGATGTCTGGCAAATGGATGAATGTGAACTTGGCAAGTCTATTTGGACAGTCTGCCAATCTCAAACCTGTTATGCATACACACGCGTTTCTAATGCAGAGGTGAGGCCATTTTCAGTTCAAGGCCAAGAGAACCAAAACCATAAAAAGAAAAGAAAAAGATTTTTAGGGCTCTGTATCTGGCATTTTCCTATCTCAATGTTCTAGTCCAAATAATTACGGTTTAGGGACTAATCATTTTAAAAGATTCATTTCTTAAAGTTAATTTTGAGGTTTGCAAGTAAAAACTGCCTCCCAACTGACACAACTTAGTTTTTCATAGGGCTTCTACCTCATTATATTTATGCACACAATTTACAAACATCTGAACTCCATACACAAAAGAATGTTGCTTTAAAAAGAAAAGAAAGACTTAATTTGCATGCCAAGTCAGCATTCCAGGGGCATTTTACAGGGGAGTAAAAGTCCTTGGAAATGAGAAGCAGTGAAAGAGGGTCAGATTCACATTCCACAGGAGTCCACTGGGGGCTGTGCTTCTGACCCTTGAATTGTGTCTACAAGAAAAGGAACAACCATTCTGACAGGGAATTAATGTTGCATAGGCTCTCTGGCAGAGGGACGGAACAGCCCAACTGTACCCACCCAAGTCTGAAACACTGCCTGGCGCCAGCTATTGGACCTGACATTCCATGTGCAGGTTTTCAGCAAAAGAAAGCAGCCTTGGGGTGTTCCGCAGGTTATAGAATGGCCCTGGTTGGCCTGATACTTGGACCTAGTTGCCAGTGCTTGCACATATCCACCAGTGTTCCTCAAGGGTTAAACCTCATAACCAGCCCACCTGACTCCCCACCACTATCTGATCACCCTGTCCTTTAAGCTGCCCCATCACCTTTCAATGAGGGGTCTGTGGTTCCATTTCCCAAGATGACATGACACTCCTGGACTCTGTGCACTCCATCGCCTCCAGGAGGAAAACCAACCTCTGGCGTGGGGAGCAGGGAGCTCCAGGCATCCACAGGATCACAAGTCTAGGGCATAAGAAGGCCCAGGGCCCCTCCTGTCCTTCTTCCTCCCAGTTGTCACCAGGCCTGAGCCCCCTCAGGAGAGGCCACAGGATCAAGAGCGTGAATCTGGAGCCTCCCTGCCTGGACTCGAATTCCAGCTCTGCCACATGGTAGCCATGTGACCTAGGGCAGGCCGCTTAATCTCTCTGGCCTCAGGTTTCTCCCTTGACAAAGGGGGACAGAACAGTATCCACCTCACAGGGATGTTGCCCTGAGGACATAAAGTCATCCATGAAATGCTCTCAGCTCAGACTAAATACTACCCCCTTACTCCAATTAACTTTTCTTCATAGCATCATCACTACTTACGTTATACTTATCACTGTATTATCCACTCCCCCACAAGAATACAAGCTCCAAAAAGGGAAGAACCATGACTTTTTGCTCCTGGCAGTAGTCTCAAAGCTAAGAACAACATGAGGCACGGAGTTGATAGTCATTGATGATATTTAATGACTCATTGACGAATGAACTTTGCACTGGCACATATTAAGACATTGATAATTGTTAGTTATTTTATTATTTATCATAATTATTATTAGCTTGCTATAAGAATTATATAACATGGAAAATACCTGGTAGCAGTGTGTGTGCAGTACATAGTGAATAAATGCTAGAAAGAGAAAAAGGGAGCCATGGAAGGGAAATGGAAAGAAGGCAAGAAGAGTAGACACATTCCCAAGCAAAGGTGCTGGGAAAATAACCAACTTAATGTCTGGGTGGGCAGTGAGGGCAAAGGGGTGGTTAGTGTAAGGAGAGTGGGGAGATGGAGTCAGACCACCTCAATCCTTGGCCAAACATCCATTTGTAAGTGAAGCTCATAGGTCAAAAGGACAAAGCCACCAAGAGAAATCACGTTCACCTAGAGTGACTCAGGGCTGCACTGGTGCCGTATAACTGCTGCATTTGGGATCTGGAGGCACCTCCTGTATCAGAAACAGCTTCTTTTTGCTATTTTCCAGAGTTAGGAAACCAGAGATGCAAAGCTCATCTGCCTGCTCAGATGGAAGTCCCCGTCCACCCTACATCAATGCACATGTGTTATACACCTAGTTGGCTGGTAATAGGCTAGTCACATGGGGATATTACTGTCTTTCCAGGTGACCCTGAGGAGTAATTGAAAGAGGCAAAGTACATAGAGTACCCAGCCGGGCTCCCAGGACACAACAGACAATAGACAGCACCAGCAAGGGCAAGGGTGCATAGTCAGAGCCTTGCACACAGCCACGAACTCAATGCCTGCTCACCGAAGCAAGGGGCGCAGGTTGAAATACAGACACCACATCAAGAATCATACAGACCTTGTCTACATTCCACCTTCTACACAGGAAAACAAGATAATTCGAAGTGTTTTCATAAATGAACGTGCAAGATGTCTGCTTTGCAAGCTTCCAAGAAAGCGGTGAGTGTGCCATACCATGCCTTCTCTCTGTAGCAAACCCAGGGCTGACTTTATTCTCTAGTCTGCAGTTCCCAACTTGTCCAAGAAGCCAAAGATTAAAAAGGGCACGGTAATCTAGGTCCATTCTCCTGTCTGTCCATTATGATTTTCTCCAATCTTTGGAAACTCTAGGTACTCTTTTTCTAGTTTGCATTTGAATGCCTGCTGGTCAATACCTTGCTACTTTAATAACATCTCTTCAAAATTCTCCCTCCCTTCCTCTCTCCATCTCTCCCCTCCTCCTCTTCTCCTTTCCCCCAAGGCTTTTGTTATCAGAATTTCACCCTCTCCTTAGAGGGAACGTTTTAGCAGCATGGGTTTATGGCTACCGTAAAGAAGAAAGTTGGAAAGGCAAAGCCGGACGTGATTCCCAGCTTTATAACAAACTCCTGTCAAAACATAACAAACCACAGCCAGACATGAGCCGCAGTGACAGAATGCAAGACCATAAAGATGATGGAGATCAGATGGGACAGGCACTTTATAGAAACAAACACCTTTCTTGCAAACAGATAGGGTGAGTGGAACACTGAAATCCCCCCCCGGGAAGAAAAAACAAACACACCCCCCGGGTAGGAAGAAAGAAGGGCAAACACCTAACATTCAAATGACAGCCCAGCCCAAGGAGATAAACCCAAGGCAGACAAAGAATCCAATTTTACTAAATCATGTCGACATTTCCTCCTGACTTTAATTGACCTCAGTATGCCGGATCCTGAACATATATAAAATTAAGAAGCGGGTAACATCCAGTAGAGAAATGAACCATCAGTGCATAGGTGTTTGAAGTTTCACTCTCTCAGGACATGATTCTGTATAGGAAATGTGAAATCATCCATTCCACTGGGGACACCCACTAAGGAGCCATCGCATGGCATGAGTCCAGGGATTCAATGTTTCTAAGCGTTACACATGGAAGGTTCTGGATCTGAGTTCTAGATTCTGAAATATGTCCAAACACCAATTCAGGTTTCTGTGGTACTGTCATAATTGGAAAGAAGTAGGCAGGCACAGAAAGAGGAAGTGAAACTAACCTATGCAGTTTATTGGGATGCCAAGACCCATGGGAAAATATTTTCTTCTATTAAATTGGGAGCATTATAAATGGAAAAAATACTGCTTGGGTCTGTATTTCATGGAGCCCTTTAGTTATTGCAAGCAGTATGTTTTGAAAAATCTCCCCACAGTCTCTCTGGCTTTCCTCTGCCGGGTGTTCTTTCTGATTGGTCTTCCTCCCTTTATTTTTTTGGTTTATTCCTTTTCATCATGAGCTCCCAGCTTAGGAAACACTTCTTCCAGGGTGCCTTCTCTGATTGCCACAGGCTGAGTCGGCGGGGCGTACTCTTGTGAATGCCACTAACAACCTACACTTCTCTGCTGTACTGTTGTCCACATTGCAGCAGTTCTCGAATTTAGAGCACGCCTGGGGAGCGCTGGGGTACAGTGTCTCAGAGCCTCCAGTCGTCATCACACAGCTCCTCTATGATGGGTTGCTGAGAGAGCCGTCGGGATTCTCAGAAGACAAAAACAAAAGCAAAAACTTCCATTTCTTTCTGTTCCTTGCTTACTAGGTAACACGCTGGCTGCCTTTTTATCCTGCCAGAAACTCTGCAAGGCTCACCCTGCTGGTGGCACCAGGGTGCAGACCCTGCCCAAGAAGACTTGATCCCACCAAGTGAGAACCTGCCCTAGGGGCACTTCGGCTGAGAGGACAAATATTTCCCTTTCAAACCACTGGGACCGAAGTGAAGCCGTGCGGTGAGATGATTTTGGCAAACAAATTTGAAAGGTGGAGTCTCTTTTCTATCATTTTCAAACAGTTATGTTTCTGAGGCTGCCCACACTCCACTTAACATGTTTAAATACAATTTAGTGCCCAGCTTTACTCAAGGTTCATTATAGTGAGGACTTTGCATGATGAATTTGTTGGAGATGAGGGATTTGCAGCAATTCAAGAAGGTAATTCTTGGAGCCACCAGGCCATCGTGAGCATGTATGAATTGATAACCAGGGTGATCATTCGTGCAATTTCAGGCTGTGAAGATATGAATATCTCACTAGTGGATAATATCAGTTGTCAAGCCATATGTTTTATTACCCCCAGAACTCCCTCTTGTTTTTGCAAGCTGCTGGTGAATATCTTTGACTTTTTTCCCCCTGACAGCACAGAACCTTGGAAGGATTTTCTTCTTCTATTTTTCCCCTTCTTTTACCAAACAAGTTAATAGCAGAGAAAAATTTTTAAAAAATCAAGATTGTAGATAAAAATATTATGAATAACCATTTCATCAGCAATTTAAACACTATGGAAAAGATTCTAAATGCATATTTTAATATCTGTAGCCAAGGCAGGGAGGATTTTGCATATATCAGAAGCACTGCTTTCTCTGCCTGAGTAATTATCAAGGTTGGGCTGTAATCGTCTGCCACATCTCTCTAGTCTCTGATTATCCACAAGTTCCTTGATGGAAGAGACCATATCTATCTGTATCACTTCTACGTCTTGAATGTCCAAAATAGTGCCTGGCATGCTTGCCAAATAATTAATATGTTCATTCATCACATTGAGTCTCCAACAGCTGGAAGATTGAGCTCACCAGGTAGGCTAGGAGCCAAATCTGGTGGATATGATCCAGGAGAAAGGATGAGCCTATATACAAGGTGCAGGCAAGAAAAATAAGCCAAGAGGTAAGTTCTGAGTTAGAATTAAATGACTCAGCCTACTTGGAAGGGGAAACCAACAGCAAGCTAAGACAAACATGAGGAACCCAGACAGGAAAGAGGGAAGGAGTGTGTTCCAAATCAACAGGGGAATTAGTGCTGCCAGGGAATGTTTTCTTGACTCCTGAGGCTTCTTGCCTGTGGAGTGATTCCCAATAAGGTGACAGCCCTCACCTTTCTCTGTCCCCTATTTACTCCACCTGGGGAAAGTAGGGAGGTGATAAGGGTGATGAAATCCCATCAGAGAGTTTAAAGTTTGGAAGGAGAAACTGGGCATGAGCAGGCATTGCCTTCTTTCTCTCATCTGTGGATAGGAGCTCTTCGGGGAACACGTGTTCCATCCAAATTCTTTTGGGGTAAACCCTGTCCTACAGGCTGACCAAGCCATGCTGGTGATGGAGTACGGGAGTCAACTTGTTCCTGTACTTAATATTAGAAAAGTCGCTTGCCTGGAGACATAAGCCATGTGCTCCAACAACTGTTTATACCTGAGTTATAGGTAGATGGCATGTTTCACATCTACCTTTGTCTTATTTCTCAATTGGTTCAGAATTTCAGGGTTAAAAAGATGTCATTGATGGGAATCTCAATTCACTGACAAACAGTTGGCAGGTAGCAAATAAATGTCAACCCAATTCAGCTCCACAAATGCTTTTCACACATCTACTCCGTGTTGTGTTTCAGAGTGATGACAGCAATAACCAAGACAAGATTTCAGGCCAGGCCAGGGCTACCTATATAATGTTCTAGACTCAAGACAGAGGAGCCTATCTCTGAGGTCATGACAGCTGCTTCAAAACCAAAAGCCAGCTGCTCAGCATTCAGGTTTATATGTCCAAACTCTTTAGCTGACTTAAGCTTCTGCAGCCCCGAATGCATCTTGTAATGTGAGTTCCTCGAGGGCGAGAATTCTGCATCAGACTCTATCTTGATTCTAATATTTGAAACAAGGCTTAGCTTAGAGCATAATACTGGACAGTTGGGTAGAGGGATGGATGGATGAAAAGATGGAGGAATCCTACAGGTTAGAGGATGATGTGTGTTGAAAAGAAAACGAAAATCACCTCTGCTTATAGCAGCAAGGTAGAGAGAATTTGTGCTCTCCTGACAATTATGCTTCTAAATCAATTATGTAAATTTAGAAAGAGGTTTTCAAAAATAATATAGTGGGGATTTTTCTCAGACTAAGAGCCATATTTCGGCACTGGAAGTAAAGGTGTTTCCAAACAAAGACAGAGGATGTCTACTAGGTAGGTGCAAAACACACCTGTACAAAGAGGCTACTGCCACTTCCTTCCGTGAATCTTTTCTTTTGTTCATACAGCCACTGAACAATCAGTGCAAAAGTGAAACTTACTGTTTGGTAGGGAAGGCTGCTTTGATTTTCTAGATGAGTGGGTCAGGTACCAGTTTGGAGAAACAATACCAAGGGCTTATTTAGACTCAGAGAAACCACAGACTGGATCATACATTTCAAGGGGAGCAAATAAAAAGAAAAACAAAAACTATGAATGTCCAGCACATAGGAGGCATTCTGATAACAGTTGGTTGAATGACGCAAATGAACCAGACGTATACTTAGAAAAAGAAGGCAGGGACAAGGCAAATCACAAGTCACCGAGATGAGGCAGTGCTCACTTAGAGTTATTGGAAATAGCGATAGTATAATTTTCCCTCTACATCCAAAGTCCCTTCTTCAGGAAGCCTTGGGAATTAAAGACAAAATAACAAGAAGAACAACAGCTATTGGCTGGCTTCATATGGAGGTTTCAAATGAAAATCTTTAGAGTTCAGCTTTTTCTCTGCAGGTAGGAACTCTTAAGGGATTTGAACAAGACAGGAATAGATCTGGATTTAAATATTTCACAGCTTTAACTTTCCATACATATATATTTTATAATAGTCCAGTAGTGCTTAAGTTTTTCTCTTAATATTCATGTCAAACCACTGAGAAATTAAGAAGAAATTTTATAGATCTGGTAAGCGGTGAAAGCATTTGTTAATGGGGGAAACATTCAAATTTCCGTGTGTCCAAAGAGTCATTTGTATAATTTAGAGACTCCATTTACAAAAACAATGTACAAAAAAGCTATTTTCCTTAGAGTACATACATAGTAAACATAATGCAAAAAAAAAAAAAAAGCTATTTTGTGATGCTGTATAATGATATTGACTTTGATTAACTTATCATTCTGTCAGTGTCCAATTTTACCATGTTTATTTTTCTATATATACCTCTAGACACTTTGAACCAACTCCCAAAGATTACCGATGTTCTATTCCAAAGCCAAACCTATGACTAGAACTTATGCTTCGAGAGAGGGCCCTTTTGTTTTCACTCATTTTCCTGCACCTTCAGCATCTAGTCTATTTCCTGGCACAGAGCAGACACTCGATAACTATTTGTGGAATAAGTAAGTGATGGCTGCTGTAAATTCAGTAAAATAATACTCATTGAGAGTAGCTGGAGGAAAGCTAGAGAGAAAAAAAGGACATGCAAAGTAAACAAAAAAACCCACAAAATTTCTGCAAAGAAATGCCATTTAATGGCTTTTAACTATATTCTTTAAAATAAATGACTATCTAGGTGCTATCAATTAAGTGATACTTGGAGATACTCGAACAATTCAATATGGTCACATTTATAGTCAGCGTGTTGCATGCAGCATGCATGCCTTAAAAGCTGCTTAAAGTGCTTAAAAAATATATATGTATAAGAACTCAGCACTCCCCATCACTTTTACTACGACCAGACTTGCCATTATTCATTTGTGAAGCAAACTGTTTTTGGTCCCAGGGAGAAAAGAATTTCATACTAAATAAAATTACTATGATTCTGAATTTGAGGTGTCCAAATATCAGAGATTTTATTATAATTATCAATGTGATAATAACATCAACCTCTCCTTGCCACCCCCTCCAGACCCTTTACTGCCGGTTTTAGCTTCACAAAGGTACCGATACTATGGCTGCTACTACAAATAATGATAATAAAATTGCTCTGTTATCAAGGATTTTTGTTTAATAAGTATATTTTAACTGCTCTTGTCGCACAAACAAAAAAAGTAACCATGTGAGATGATAGATATGTTAATCTGCTTCGCTATAATAACCATTTTACTATCTATATGTATCCCATAATATCATGTTGTAAACCTCAAATATACACACTAAAATTTATTAAATAAATAGACAAAAAAATTAAAAAATATAAATTATGTTACGAACTAACTAAATTTCTTATTATGTACCAGTCATTGGATTAAGTGTTTTGCCTGGACTATCTCCTTCAATAATCTCAGTGATTTACACAGGAGATACTATTATTACCCCAATTTTATAGATAAAGAAACTGAGGCTTACATCGATAAAGGTCACAGATGTCGAGCATGTGACTCCAAAATCAATCAGCCAATCAATACCATATCTTGTGCTGTGTATTTTATTCTCTCCTGTCCCTCTGTTTCTCTGCACCCTCTCATCCTTCTCTCTGCATCCCTGCTGCCCATCCCATATCACAGACACTCTTAACTCCAGCAGCATGGAACTTCTCACAGCTCCTCTGAATTGGGTAGCTCTGCCTTGCGTTTGAGTATTAGTTCATGAGGTCCCATGGCTTGGAATTTCATGATCTCTTCTCTGGTTAACTTAACCTTGAAGAACCTCTTCCTAGAGAGCTTCTGCCATTCTTTCTGCCCAGCAGTCACAGACCATTTCTTTCCCTGGATTGAACCATTTGGTTGTCCTTCCAATGAGATCATAACTGTCTGAAAGTAGAGACTACAACTATCTGATTCATTGCTGTGCCCCACAGTATCAGGGACAGAGTAGCCCAGACGTGTTTTCTGTAAATAAATGAGTTGGACTTAGAAGACAGGATTCCCAATGCTCACTGAGTGCATTCTTCCATGAATATACCAGCTTGGGATCAACAGGGAAAGATATAAAAGCAATAAAGTCTTTGTGCAGCACAGTTTTCTGAATACTGGCAATATTTTTTGCATGGGAAGCAGTTTGAGCTACCCTGAAAACTCACAGAAGCTTAAACACAATCCCGACATCTGCTAATTTCCGTGGTTTCTCTTAGTGATGGGAAGCACTCTTGATTCCAGCATGCTGTTTGAGCTGTGACAGATCATCCATTGTAAAGAATGTCCCAAAGCTTTCCCAGAAAGTCAGTCACTTCTGCTCCTCACAGCATCTTCCTGGAACCCCTGTTGCCTTCTGCTCTGCCCCAGATTACAGAGTGGCCCAGGTAGAAGGGTCTGTGGAGACCATCTTGTCCAACACTCTTGTTTGCAACATAGGTTGACACAGGGCAGGGAACCGAAATCCTGAAAGGCCGTTGGATAGGGGCAGTACACTGCATATCTGAACCAAGCTTTTGTGCACTATTTTATTTTATTGACAGCATATTCTTATGAGGTAGGCACTGTCACCGACCCCTTTGTGCAAATGCAACATGAGACTTAAAGATAGTAGTGGCTTGCCCAATGTCACACATTGGCCAGAGCATCAAGTGCTCTATTTCCATCTGCTACTCCAACCACCTCATTCCAATCAAGATACACATCAATTACTAGACTACCTGGAGGACATGAGATGTTCCCTTCATCACCAACCCAAGCCCCTGGTTTTTCATTTGCCCTTCTCTTATTCTTTCTCTGTTTTGCAGTGGTATGATGTCAGATGTCAAAAAAAAAGTACTGTCATGGGATACATGTCATTATAACACCTAAAGTTTGAAATTGGTAGTGAATGACCAGCATATGTTGACAACATTGAAAAGACCTGATTCCCAAGTCTTGCTAGCTATAAATATTCCCAGTATTCAGAAAACTGTGCTGCACAAAGACTTTATTGCTTTTATGTCTTTCCCAGTTGATCCCAAGCTGGTCTATTCATGGAAGAGCACTCAGCAGGCATTGGGAATCTCCAATCCCATAGACTTGAAATCTAGCCAGGTTCTCAGGGAAAAATCAGGCAAGTACAACTTGCTCTCATTTCCAGCTGTCAACTCTCTGGCAAAGCTTCATTTTCTTGCAAATCATCACAAATGTTTTTTCATGTATTAGCTGTGTGACCTTGGACAAGTTGTTTAACCCTGTGGTGTGTCAGCTTCCTCATCTGTGAAATGGGAATGCTAATAGTCCTTACCTCCAGTGGCTACTGAGTAGATGTGGTAGCATGTAATGTCCTCATCAGAGGGACCTTCAGTGGAGGTCAGCTAACCTCTTATTTGACAAATGTGAGCCTGAGCAGAAGACCTCCCCCCATCTTTACTGTGAGAGGACACCAACTCCTGGAGGAAACGCTGCAGAAAACAGGTCCATGTGGGGGAGACCTGGACTACAGACAAAGGATTCTCCAGAAACTGCAAGGACATGGAACACAGAGGGCGGCACCTTAGCTATATTAAAGGCTGCTGCTGCTATTTAAAGAAATCCTCCTGGGGAGGCTTATGACGTGCCCACTCTCAACGCCTCCTTCCTGATGGCTGCATGTTCACAGCCAAGGCTTCTTGGCAGTGAGACGCACTCTGTGAGTCACATTGGGAGGTCAGAGACTAAACAACTATTCCCTTCATTGTCATCCTTACCCCACCATAATTCCGCTTTCTGTTCGCTACTTTATGTGCTTATAGCATCTGGAAAGTAAATTAAATCATCATCGAAGGTACTAGAAATGTGTGGGACTGTCACTGGTGTGGCCCATGCTACTGGGAGTGGTGTGCTTCTGTTCTTCCCCAGCTCAGTAGAAAAGGGGTTGTGAATGTCAAAAGCATTAGACGAGCCCAGTCCACACTTCTATACAAATGTCTACTCTGCTGGGTGCACACAGAGACCTTCTGGAAAGAAAGAAAGGAAAACTAACACTCATCATCATCTCATCATCATTATCATCATATTATTTTTGGATGCTATCTATGTGTCAGGTCTTTTACATTAACTATCTCCATTTTACAGGTGGAGAAACCAAGACTCGGAAAGATGAGATTATTCGCCCAAGTTCACACAGACACTAAGTGAACAAGAGTTGGAATTCCTAGTGAGGCTGGCAGCCTCCAAGCTTGCCCCAGTGATTCTGGCCTCCTGCTGTTCACATCCTTGTGTAATCCCCCTTCTGGGGTGTGGGCTGGTCTTGCTTCTAGAAATAAAATAGAATATGGGCCATGTGTGGTGTCTCACACCTGTTATCCTAGCACTCTGGGAGGCCGAGGAGGGGGGATTGCTTAAAGTCAGGAGTTCGAGACCAGCCTGAACAGAAGTGAGACCCAGTCTCTACTAAAAACAGAAAAAATTAGCCGGGCATGGGGGTGCACACCTGTGGTCTCTGCTACTTGGGAAGCTGAGGCAGGAGGATTGCTTGAGCCCAGGAGTCTGAGGTTGCAATGAGCTACAATTATGCCACTGTACTCTGGGGTTGGCTACAGAGAGAGACTATGTCTCAAAAAAAAAAAAAAAAAAAGATGTGGCAGAAGTGATGGGATATCACTTCCAAGATTAGGTAACAAAAATACTGTGGCTTCCATGGTGAGTATCCTGTCTCACTTATCCCCCTGGGGGAAGCCAGCTGCTGTTTGGTGAGCTGCATTGTGAAACGGATGTTTCCGGTTCACAGATAGCAAGGATCTAAGTCATGAGGACCAAGCTTGGCAGAAGATCGGGCCATTTGAGTCTTGAGATGAATGTGGCCCCAGCTGACACCTTGATTCCAGCTTTATGAGAGACATTGATCCAGCAGCACCCAGCAAAGACACTTCCGGATTCCTAAACCACAGACACTGTAAGATGCGAAATGTTTGCTTTGCAAACTAAGTTTTTATGTAGCAATATTTACCTAATCCACCAACCCAGCTTGGTTGACTTCATTGCCTGGGTGTTGGGCTCTTTCTAAAGGCCACATTTTCCTTGGGACACTCTATCTTTACAATGTTCTGGGGACCCCAACCCAAGTTTTTTCTTCTGATCTCATATCAATGATGGCTTGCAATGGGGCATGATGCACCAAAGCTGAGGGCTGGGAAGGAGAGAAGAAAGAGTGGAAGAAAGTTAGTTTGGAAATTCCAAGGGATGACCTTTGTAGTTTCCAGCACTGCTGGTCTCCAAGGAAGATGATTACAGGAGCACACAGGTCAAGAATTAAAGAGCCGATAAGTATTTTAGCAGCCCTTTTGGGCTAGATTGTAGCCAAGGTATCACATACAGTTGTGCAGTTTGGGCACTGCACAAAGGTATCCAGCAGTAAGGGGTAAGAGTGGGCTGAAATAGCTTACATCCATCCAAAGGAGCACCTTCTAACTCATACGTGGGCTAGCCATGGCTGTGGTTGTTGCTATGTCTTCATAACAGCAGGCCTTGTCTAGAATGGGCTTTGTGAAGCTTAGGAATAGCCCTGGTTATGGTGGCACCAGGCGCTTACACTGTTACTCAACTGGGTTTTTCTTTTCTTTTCCACTTGCACTTCCTTGTTAGTCAGTAAAGTTTTTGTGAAAATCCCAGGCAATCTCAAAGATGGTAATGAAGCTAAATAGAACCAAGGCAGAGGTAACCTTCAAAAAAATTGGGGTGTCTTTAAATGTTTACTTGGTCCAGAACATTCAAGGGTGACCTGGGTGCTATTCCTGTGGGGTAGCCTGATGGGTGGGACCCAGTTGGAGCCATGGTAACTCTGTGTTCTTTTAAGAAGAAGACTGTGCCCTGTTTCCCTCAGGTCAGAATGCAGCCTGGGTGCAGAGCAATGTGTGAGTCCGGTCCTATGTCCACTAGCTTGGGTGGGGCAAGTCTGGTTGGGTGGTATGTTTAGGCAGCGGGAAGGGGAGTAGGCAGTCCATCCGCAGGGCCTAAGGAGGAAATGGGGCAGCGGCTGGACACAGTTAGGACTGAGAAGCGTTGGTTGTCCAAGCACCCCCTAAGTCCTTCCTCAGAGTTCTCACCCTACACCCTGAATCCACATCCAAGTCCAATGTGAGGTCTAAGTCTTTGGGAGCCCTTCATATGACGGGTCCCACCAGCTACTTGAAACCCAGGCATCTCCATTGCATTGCTCCAGTGTGGTGCATTGGAGGTGCACCATCATCCGACCTACTTTGTATGCCTAACCACACCACCAAGCATCCCAAGCTTCCTTAGGCCTATGGACCTTACTCCTGCTTCAACTTCCACCAAGACTGCTATCTCCTCTCATGTCTCCCTTTTCCTTCCCACAATTATTCTCTTTCTGGTGAACTCCTATACATCCTTCAAAACTCAGTTCACAGGTCATTTCTTCCAGGAAATTTTTACTGACATCTAATGAGCTGCCCCGACCCTGGTACTCCAAAATGGGTCAGAGGAGCTACCTGTGTCTTTCATAATGCCAACTATTTTCTCTCATCTAACATGTATCACACTATATCACAATTATCTGTAGTCATGTCTTTCTTCCCCACTAACTGAAAGGGTCTGGATACCCAGTGCCCACTGTAGGTTGGTCACAAATATTTTTGAATGAATACATATACGTGAGGGGAGAGAATGGGAAGCAAAAGACCCCCATCGAGAAGACTGAAGGCTTTGCCCTGAGATGTGGCTACGCAAAGAGACATGGTGCTGGTGCCCTCTTGGTGACTAACCACACATTCCACACAGGAGGGGGATGAACTGACTCACGGGGACTGGCCACAGCCGCTACCCACAGCAAGCTGCTGGAGTCAGATGAACACGCGCAAAGCATTTATGAATTGAATTCTGCCCCCTCTCACTGTGCATGCACCATTGAAGAAATCCATCCTGATCCCCTTGTGCCAGATTCAAAAGGCTCACAAATGGGCCAGAAAGTCCTTCAGCTCTGGGTTCAACACAAGGAAAGGAAAATGAGGCTTTGTTTCAAACGGTTTCGGGTTAGTGAAATTGGACGACACATCATGCCTAGCACCTCTTCCTTTAACTTCTAAACCCTCGTAAATTGTGTGCGAATCAGAAACATACAGGTTGAATTCCTCTGACTCAATTCATCAAAATGTTGTTTTGTAAGAATTATGTGAATTCCAGGAAGGCCTTGGAAAATGACGTTCCTTTATCTCATGCCCCTAAAGCTCCCAATAGGATCCCCACAACATGGGAAGGCATCATTTGACTTAGAACATTTCCAGGGGTGGCTTCCCATCCCTTTGGATCCTAATGAGGGCCTTGGCCAGAAATTACTGATTTTACCCCAAATTGAGAGTGAGTTTGCATCAGATCAAGTTGCTATGTTTCATCTTCCTAGTGATTTTAGGATGAGAAAAGTAACTTTGGGGAAAGATTTTCTCAACTTTCTTGCCTGACAAAACATGACTCATCCTCCAGTGAGTCATATCTTTTTTTGTTCTCCACCATTAGAGAAAGCCCCTCTTAAATGTGGTCATCCACATCGCTGTCTTATTCAACAGTTGTCATTTACATCAGATAGTAAATGGATTTCGGCTTATGAATTAAGTTCAAAGGATTGAGCATCAGTGCCTGAGTACTACACTAAGAAGGATTCTCAAGCCAAGACGAGAATGTCTTGTATTAGCATCCAACTAAAAGAATATCAAGATTGATCTTTGATGTCTGATTTAGAGACAGGTGGAGGAGATGATGGAATGCACACCATATATTTGCTGCCCTTAGTTTGTGTTGTAAAGTGGTCATGCCCATCAAGGCCACCGAAAAGTGTGTTGAGGATGTTGCATCTGTATTAAACCATCACAGAGTTTGTGCTTTTGGATTCTTGTATTGGGGGAGAAGGAGAGGAAAGAAATAGATTCTGTGCTGCTCTCTTTTTTACACTGTCACCTGCCTCTTTTTGTGCTGGTTTGCCATAGGTAGCAACCCCACTCTCTTTTATTTGCTATGTCTAATCTCCCATCAGTTAGCAAACCAGGTACCCAAGCCTTTTAGAAATATGCAAAAAGAGTAAATATGGTTCCAAGTCAGGGCTCATGGGCTCTAGCAGGGGTGAAACACAAGAGCTTTGTCATGTGGGGTTTGTCATTTCTCCTTTGGAAGCTTTGGTCTTCATTTCTTCTGTCCTAGTTTCTCAGGTGTGTTCTAGGCAAGTGGAGGTTCACACTAAGAAGTGGCTCTTAGAAACTGGGAAAAGCACAATCATGTTGGTGGTTAACCACCTGGAATCTTTGTAGGGTTTAGGATCGTTTTATATGAAGGCATATACAGTATTAAATACCAACACAAGTTACTAAAGCCCCAATTGAATTACATTGAGGGTCAAATCCTCAAAGTCATGATTATGCTATTCCCGTTTCACAGAGGAGATCACAAAGGCTTAGAGGGCTGAAGTGGCTTGTTTAGGACTCAACCCCTACGTCAGTGGCAGAACTGAGGTAACTGTCTGCCTGGGTCCACAAGAAATGCCTCACAAATGTAAAGAAGCCAGCATGTATTTCCTCCTCTTCTCCAAAACTCACCAGACCAAAGAAATAGGAAATGAAACACCAGAAAGATCACACTTAACAGGCAGTAGGCACAAGGTATCACATCTGGATGCCAGTCTATCGAGTAGGTTGAATGTATTGTGGTGCTGATGGTGCTCGGGCTGTTCATGAGATAAAATGATCCCTAGACAATAAGATTCTGTAATTTACCTGAAGAGCCTTCAGGCTTTATGACAATTTATATTTATGTATTTTGTTTTCAACCCTGCATCTTTATTCTTTGAGGTTAATAATGAGAATCATTTTATTACAGTAAATCCTTTTACATTGGACTAAGGAGAGTGTGGAGGTGCAGGACAAGAGGGGCAGTTTGAATTGGTGAGAAGCCGAAACCAATTCAAGAGATGACACTTTTTTTTTAAATTTATAATTTGTCTGCCAGCAAAAACAAGAAGAACAAAAGGCTCCAAAGCACATGGGCATCAAAGCAGTTCAAATAGGATTTGCAAAAAGAAGAACTGAGAAGACATTTAGAAGGAAAAGCAATATAATTGCCCTAAGATTTTAAAAAGCGCTGTCTGTGTTGTATTAGATTCTCCTTTGCAATTTGTACCCCCGACAACAACAACAACAACAAAAATTCCAGATAAGAGTCCAGCTGGATCTGCTTTAATTGAAATCGGAGACCCTCATCTGATCACAAACGATTTAGGTGACAAAATTCCTCAAAACCATCTTGATCCAGAAAAAATGAAAGCTCCTACTGTCTTGTAAATCACTGTCTTTGGAAACACTTTCCTCAGGCCAACCCAGCCCAGATAAAATATTCACAAATTCTACTTTTGTGGAGTCTAAACGAATGAGGTTTCAGTCCCAAAACCTGGGTTATTTTTCTCTATTTAAGGAATCTCAATTCTCTGTTAGAAAGGTTTTTCTGCTCTCTGGAAGTCTTTGCCTAGGCTGATATATATTTTTTTCATCATCCCCTCTCTTTATAAAGTGGCTTTTTGTCTAAAGAGTGACTGAAAGAAAGCTGTTACTCGTGTAAGCAATGAGGTAGGTGCTTAAATTATATGATGTGGCCACTCTATAAAGTCAATGATGCCTTATTCATTAATTCCACAAATATTTATGGAGTGCCTGCAATGAGCCAGGTGCAGCGCTGGCTACATGGTCAACCAATGGTCCCCATGTGTCCTCTTGGGGTTTAAAACCTACTTGACAATAAGCGGATGTCACACGAATAAATGTATAATAATAAACTGTGATTAAAGCTACCAAAAGAAGCCCCAAATGTTCTGTGAGTGTAATGGGGAGATTTAATTAAGATGGGAGGTGTCAGGATAGGCTGTAGAAAGAAGAATGGGAATGAGGTGGTAGAAAAAGCAGAATGACAACGAACAATGAATTATTCTTCGATATCTTCATTGTGGAGATTTCTTCTTCCATTCTTCTACCGAGAGTTCACCAAGAATAATCATAGCAGATGCTTGAGACAAAAAGTTGAACAAAGTACATCTTCTGCCAAAAGAGGATACTGGACTCTGGAATCAGGCACCTGGTTCTGCCTGGCTCTGCCACTGACCTGCTGGACATCATAAGCAAGTGATGTCACCAGTCTGAGCTTCATTTCCTTATTTTTAAAAATGCACATAAGAAAATCCCAGCAAGTACCTGATGTGATTAAAGGATTATAAGGACTAAGTGAAGTAGTACATGTAAAGTGCTTAGAACAGTCCCTGGCACATGTGAAGAGCTCTGTGATTGCAAATGCGTCAGCTGGAGTTTGCGATCCATAAGGAAGGACAGTTACATAAATCGCTGACTGAGAGAAAGGGCTGTACAACAGAAATCATGGGCATGCAAGGGAGAAAACTATACATTCTACTAGGAAATGTACCTAAAAGAGGATGGCATTGCAGAAAAATGCATTATACCATGCTAAGAGAGTGCCATTTTTTCACCTAGCATCTCTTGGCTTCGTATTCTTCATGTGTAGAATGGGTATGGCAACCGCCCCAAGTGCTGTAGCTGATGCATGTTCCTTACAAATGAGCATTCTCTGTGCAGTAGCACAAGGTGGCCTGGAGGAAAAAAAAAACACTCTGGAAGCATTTGTTGTAGGAACGCATGAGCAGAGCTCAGGAAGTCACTTTGTCCAACCCAGCCAAATCCAGCTTAGACTTGCTCAGAAAGCAAGGAATCCCTGGGAAAGGAGGAACTAATATTTTAAGCAAAACCTAAAGAACCTCCTAAATGAAATGGAGATGGCACACTTTAATGGTGTCCAAAGTGTCAACTCTTTCCTTCATTTTCAAATTAACTTTTATTGCTTCTGTGTTTTGCCAACCTTTTCAATAGTGCACTTTTAATTCTGTATCTTCTTTCATTTATCCATTCATTTGGCAAACTTGCATCCAGTGAATTACTTCTACCTGCCAGGCATTTTGCTGGGTGCTAGGGCACAAAGGTAGGCATCTCAGTCTTCTTGCATGCAAGGAATTTATCATCTGGTACTCGACACAACAGGGGGACAGATTGATAAGACAAGAGCAATGTGCTCTGTGATAGAAACAAACACAGGGGTTCGTGGGCGCACAGAGATGCAATCTTCAATTTGGAATTTGTAAGACGCTGTTTAAATGCCCTATTTCCTCAGGATGCAAAAAACAAACAAACAAACAAACAAAAAACAACAACACCAACAACAAAAAAACCAATAGCAAATTCAGACTTAGATCCTTCAACTTTAGAATAAAGTTTCACAACAATGTTTAAGAGTTTTGATAAAGTCTCCCAAAGGAGCAAAATAAACTAAATAAGAATTATAATCCTTATTTGGCTTCACATTTCTCCCCCTGACTAATTACGTATAGAATTAACTCTAGGCAAAGTGTTTCTAATGTTGTCTGGGAGAAAAAAAATGGTTCCTGAATTTCTGTTGTCAGGTGAAATAATTTAAAGGTTAAAAAGCTAATTGTGCTAATTGGGTCTGTAGAAAATTGGCATGGGCATGACTTGGCTTCAGAGAGTGCTATGAAATAAAACCTAAAGATAGGTGTAACCTGCTAAATACGACACTAACAAAAACAGATCTTTTAATGAGACAAGCATAGTAACTACAATGAAAGAAAACAAATATAGAACACGCTGGAATCAAAGGAATTATTTTTCAGATATTGAAATGTAGCCCCTATTTTGCATTAAATTCAATCCTTCAACAAATGTGTAATCAGGGACCTAGCACTGCCCTAAAGGCAGGAGACCCGGGGCCATGGGGCAGTTCAGCTGTGCCTTCATGGCGTTCACAGTTGTGCAAAACCCATGCAGAAGACAAAGAAGACAAACAGCATACGTTGTCCATCTGTTTCCAAATGACTTTATAATATTCTCACTCTGTTGGAGTTGGTTAATTCCCAAATTTTCATCCATCCATCTGTCTTCCCATCCACCCATTCATTAATTATTTGTTAAATACCTACTCTGTGCCACCCTATTTCATAAATTTTTGAAGCACCCTGGACTTCTCCTTTTTAGTACTTGTGTCAGTTGGAACATATTATCTATGTGATCATCTGTTTAGTGTCTTAAAACCCTTATATTTTATAAAGGATAAGGGCAAGTATTCTACCTTGTGAGTGTGCAAAAAAAAAATTCAAAATTAATAAAAGGATGCACTGATAATGGAGTGGTGAAGGATACAGGTAAATAAAGAACTGTAATATGGTTGCTTTGATTAGACCTTCTGTGCTGGTTTTTATTTTTTTGTAACCATAGC
>CAUYRT010061458.1:0-23480 GCA_963574885.1 Lepilemur ruficaudatus
CATTTTATTTTACTTTATTTTATTTTATTTTTTGAGACAGAGTCTCACTCTGTTGTCCGGGCTAGAGTGAGTGCCGTGGCGTCAGCCTAGCTCACAGCAACCTCAAACTCCTGGGCTCAAGCGATCCTCCTGCCTCAGCCTTCCGCGTAGCTGGGACTACAGGCATGCGCCACCATGCCCGGCTAATTTTTTCTGTATATTTTTAGTTGGCCAATTAATTTCTTTCTATTTTTAGTAGAGACGGGTCTCGCTAAAGACTGTATTTAAAATCTTTAAGCTGGAATCTGAGGCTGAGGCAGTAGGATTGCTTGAGCCCAGGAGTTTGAGGTTGCTGTGAGCTAGGCTGATGCCATGGCACTCACTCTAGCCCGGGCAACAGAGTGAGATTCTGTCTCAAAAAAAAAAAAAAAAATCTTTAAGCTGGAATCTAATTTCCTTTTGGCATTTAATGCCTAATAGTATGTGGACTCCTGCTTATTTTTGTGCCTTGATTCTTTCTTTTCTTCGTTTTTCTTTCCCTTCTTTCGTGTGTGCATGCCACCTCAGCAAGCCTGATTTAAAACTTTTAACAAAGAACAAAGACTGCCGCTATCCTTACTGACTATAATACGACCTTTGCTGTCGGGAGTAACTGCCTGAGCTAACTCTTGCACAGAAGTTTATAAATAAATTCATGGTGAACTAAAGCTTCCCGGTTCAGTGTGCAAGGAAGCAAAAAGCCACTTATCACCAAAACCCACGATCTTTCTTCATGGGCGGTCAATATCGTTCACACTCTTGCTGTCGACTGCCTGAAAGGTTCCCACACGTGTAAACAACTGGTATCGACCTCAACCTGGCCCTTCGGGGTTATTTTCGCTTAAAGGAGCACATGCCCGTGAATCCCAGATCCCGCACCATTTCCCCTCACACGGTGTCAAGGTTTGGAGTTAGAAAATGCCTAAATCCACCCTGAAAACCAAAGGGAAGACCTTTGGGTAGGCTTCCATTTTCCTCCCTCTTCCCTCACCAAATTCTCTGTTACAGACAGCAATTAAGATCGGCGGTATCACAGAGTCAAATGTCCTCGCTTCCCCCAAAGGGTAAAACAGGGGTTTTCTAGCCTCTCTTCCCTGTCAACACTCCCACCCCCCAGGCGCTGAGAGAATTTCCCCTCAGCCCCCGCTCCCGCTGAGGCACCAGGATCCTTGTTCTCGCTCATATCGTCATTGCCCGCCACGATACTAAGTTATTTTTGTTTGTTTAGGGTGAGTTGGAGGTTGGGGATTCTGAGAAGGGGTAGGAGCTGGTTGTCACCCTGAAGAGAGAGTTTCTCCTCAGTCAACAGGTACCGGGATTGGCCCCGCCTAGCACCTTCTTCTGCAACCAGAGAAAAGCCAGCTACCTTCCGGAGCAAGGGAGATCTACAAGCGAGGGGGCGGAGTGAGCTACCGCAGCGACTCCGCTACCCTTTCCAACTTCTACCAAGTTTTCCCGCCACCAAGAGAAGACGCGAGGACGCGCACAAGCTCCTCCCCCCAGGCGCGTGCTCCCGTAGCTAAGACGCATGCGCAACCGAAAGACACTTATGCGTTTGCGCAGCTGCGGTATTTCCGCCATCTTCCAACCTAATGTCCCAGTAAAACTACAAACCCCACAATCCTCATGGATTTCACTTTTTTTAGGCGGCGGCAGGAACGCCTGATTATTCCTAAAGCACATCTTTCTTTTACTAACTTTTCTCTCTGCCTCGTACTGCCTTTTCCTTTCTCTTTTCGCTTCCTGATTCCTCTTCTTCCTTCTTCTAGTCCCTTTCACGCTCTTATTTTAATATGTTATTTGCGACTATCCTGAACCGCACTCTCGCCTCTACTGCCCTCTGCTCAGCCAAACACTCCGTTGGCAGGGAAACCAGGCCACCCTTCACCCTGGGGAAGCGGCGTGGAATCGCTTCTTCCCCATTGGCCCAGGCAGGGGGCCCCAAAGCGGACCAAATCCTCTTCCCCGCCCACACTCGCTTATATATAAGGCAGCGAGAAGCCCCAGCGTGCGTTCGGGAAGGCCTGCGGGCGAGCCCGCGGGCTGCTGGGCTCGTGCGCAGGCGCCAGGGGGTGGGCGGGGGCGTTGGTGTCCGGGCCGTGGGTGTGGAGGCGGAGAGAAAGGCGTGGTGTCCCCAGGTGATTGCGATTGGGGGAAGGCGGAAGAGCGAGAGACAACTCAGCCATTTCGGGGGAAGAGGAAGTTGGACAACATCGGCTGTTGTAGTGCTTTTTATCCCAGTTCAGCAGGGAATATTTTCGAGGGGGGTGAGTTAAAATGACCTATCGTATTTTACTGAGAACCGTTCGTAGGAAGACGGTCAGTACGCTTCGCTCCTTCCGCTCCTCCACTTTGAGGTCCTCCCCTCCGCTCCCACAGAAGCCCTTCTAAGTAGGTGGGCAAAGGGAGGGGGAGGTGTGCGACCAGCCATCATGAATAATTCATGAGGCCCACCTCTTTCGTTGGGAAGCTACGCCCCTCGAGTCGTGCTGACGCACGTTGCGTATACCAAACTTTAGGAAGCGACGTAACAGCCCCCGCCCCTAGGGCGGAGGGCGGGGCGTTTTCTCCAGCACGTGCTGTATCTACCCGCGCAAGCCCAAAAGAGTGTGCGCAGGCGCTGCCCACCAGGGGGAGGAAGGAGGCGGGGTAGGGAGGTTGTTGGGTTTAGAGCCGGGCGGAGACCGCTGAGACTCATTCCTCAGGAACAAGGGTCGGGTGTCAAGGAGACCTTTTCACACCAGCTCCCGTTCCCCGCCTACGGTGGGTGGGATCGCGCGGCAGAGACAAAAAGGATATCAGTAGGGCCGGACATAGCTGCAAAGGAAAGTAGGGTGTCAGTTTGGGGTGGTGGGCTTTTGGGGGGGCGGAAGGGGGGCTATATTTAAACTCCCGGAGCCGTTAAGTTGGTTCGTACTCTGATGCGCGCGCAACCAGGGCGGTGGCGGAGTGCGCATGCGTGGCTCCGGGGCGAGAGGAACGCGCTCCAGCAGTGCGCGCTCGCGGCGAAGGGGTAGTGATAGAGGAGAAAGGAGCCGGCGCACGCGCGGTTGATTCCTCGAGTTCGGGTCTCGCGGGCATCTTGTTTTGGTGTCGCGGGCGAGTGGGGCGCGCATCGCGGGGAGGCGCTTGGGCGCGAGACTAGACGAGAAGAGCAGAGCTGCGCGCGCACTCGGGAAAGGGGGGAAGGGAGCGGGGTCAAGGAAGAGGGGGTTCAACCCCCTGATCCCCTGGTTACCCTCGACTAGGACGGAATAAGGGGAGGAAATGATCGAGATGGCGGCGGAGAAGGAGCCGTTTCTGGTGCCGGCCCCGCCACCGCCGCTCAAAGACCAGTCGGGCGGAGGGGGCGGCCCCTCGGTGCCACCGCACCAAGAGGCCGCCTCCGGGGAGCTCCGCGGTGGGACCGAGCGTGGGCCAGGCCCTCGCGCACGCTCGGCGGGGGCCCCAGCTTCTGGGGCTGGCAGGGAGAGCCCCAGGGCCGCGTCCACCCCTCGGGGCGGCCCAGCGCAGCAGCACCGAGGGGGCGGCCCCCAGGCGCAGTCGCACGGGGAGGCCCGTTTGTCTGAGCCTCACGGGCGAGCCGCTCCCCTGGACGTGGGGGAGGAGCGACGGGGAGGGGGCGGGACAGAACTGGGTCCCCCTGCCCCTCCTCGACCCCGTAATGGCTATCAGCCCCACCGGCCCCCTGGGGGGGGTGGAGGCAAAAGGAGAAATAGCTGTAATGTGGGAGGAGGTGGTGGAGGCTTCAAACATCCGGCCTTCAAGAGGCGCAGGCGGGTTAATTCGGACTGTGACTCTGTATTACCCTCCAACTTCCTCCTGGGGGGTAATATTTTTGACCCACTGAACCTGAATAGTCTCCTGGATGAGGAAGTGAGCCGAGCACTCAATGCGGAGACCCCTAAGTCATCCCCCCTTCCGGCCAAAGGGCGAGACCCAGTGGAGATCCTCATCCCCAAAGATATTACTGACCCGCTCAGTCTCAATACTTGCACTGATGAGGCCCAAGTACTTGCTTCACCACTCAAGACTGGTCGGAAGCGGCATAGACACCGGGGACAGCACCACCAGCAGCAGCAGGCGACTGGAGGGAATGATAGCCACTCTGTGCTACCCACAGCCCCCCTCACTCCCTCACTCCATGGGGAGGGCACCACACAGCAGCAGCGGCATAGGGGCCAGAACCGGGATGCGCCCCAACCCTATGAACTCAACACAGCCATCAACTGCAGGGATGAAGTCGTGTCTCCCCTTCCATCTGCCCTGCAGGGTCCCTCAGGCTCCCTCTCAGCCCCTCCAGCTGCCTCAGTTACCTCTGCACCCCAGTCTTCCTCCTCACGACATCGAAAACGTCGCAGGACTTCCAGCAAGTCGGAGGCAGGGGCTAGGGGTGGAGGCCAGGGTTCCAAGGAAAAGGGCAGAGGGAGTGGGGGAGGCCGCCACCACCACCCGCTACCTGCAGCAGGCTTCAAAAAGCAACAGCGCAAGTTCCAGTATGGGAATTACTGCAAGTACTATGGGTACCGCAATCCTTCCTGTGAGGATGGGCGCCTTCGGGTGTTGAAGCCTGAGTGGTTTCGTGGCCGGGACGTCCTAGATCTGGGCTGCAATGTGGGCCACCTCACCCTGAGCATTGCCTGCAAGTGGGGCCCGTCCCGCATGGTGGGCCTGGATATTGATGCCCGGCTCATCCATTCCGCCCGCCAAAACATCCGACACTACCTGTCTGAGGAGCTGCGTCTCCCAACTCAGACTTCGGAGGGGGACCCAGGGGCAGAGGGTGAGGAAGGGACCACCACCGTCCGAAAGAGGAGCTGCTTTCCAGCCTCGCTGACAGCCAGCCGGGGTCCAATCGCTGCACCCCAAGTGCCCTTGGATGGAGCGGACACATCAGTCTTCCCCAACAATGTTGTCTTCGTCACGGTAAGAGGGTCCAGAGGCTCTTGGAATAGGGGCCAGCCATGAAGAAGAGATTAAATGAGAATGTGGCAAGGGAAAGATGTGACCCAGAGGGGTTTTCATGCATTCATTCCTTGCTAGGAGAACCAGATCCTCAAGAGAAGGGTCTGGATTGCTGAGTGAGAGCTTGTGATGGATGTCTTTCCCCTCTGATAACAGAACACTGGTCAGGCCATCAGCCAGAATATTTGACAGTGTGTTGGGGTTGAGCCTGAAGAATAGACTTTCCAGTAGGTGGTGATGAGCTTATCACCTAGAAAAGGTTTCCTAAGGGACGTGGCTCTTCATTTCTCTCAGAGAAAGGAAAAAATAAGCCTGAAATTTTGCCAGCCCCAACTACAGGGAGGGAACCACGGGGTCTCCCTTTGAAACCTGGGTAGTTACTCTTGCATAACATTGTCACTCCGCTTAATGTTTATGGGTGGGAATAAGCACAGGATAGGGTCTTGGGAGAAGCCTGGCATCTCCCACTGTAATTTGACCCCAGTTTGGATGACTTCATGGATGGATAATTTGCTCCCTTTAAAATTACCCAGGCTCCCTTTTTTATGCTTGTTTGGTTTACCATCAGTAGGAAGCAGAGGAGGCAGGAGAGAGTAGAGAGAAAATGAGACTCAGAGGGCACCATTTGGGAGTCAGTCTGAGAAGAATGTGACCACAAGCTAAAGTGAGGCTGCAGGACTTTGTCTCTGAGGCTGCAGAGTGGGTTATATGGGGGCTGTGGTTCTTGTAATCTCTCTGTTGACCTTCCCCAATTCTTGCCCTCAGGGTAACTATGTGCTGGATCGAGATGAGCTGGTGGAAGCGCAAACACCAGAGTATGATGTGGTGCTCTGCCTCAGCCTCACCAAGTGGGTGCATCTGAACTGGGGAGACGAGGGGCTGAAGCGCATGTTTCGCCGGATCTACCGGCACCTACGTCCTGGGGGTATCCTGGTTCTGGAGCCCCAACCCTGGTCATCGTATGGCAAGAGAAAGACTCTTACGGTGAGTTGGGTTTCAGTGGAAATGGGGAATAATTCTTTCTTTGGTGGAGGCAAGAAATGCCTCAAGGAAGCAGAAAAAGGACTTTCTGTTCAAGCTGAAAAGGCCCCCCGGGTGGACATCCATCACCCTTGGCCAGGGGAGGAGGCAGCAAGCTGAAGTGGTCCCCTGCGTTTCTCCCTAGGAAACAATCTACAAGAACTACTATCGAATCAAGCTGAAGCCAGAGCAATTCAGTTCCTACCTGATGTCCCCAGAGGTGGGCTTCTCTAGCTATGAGCTTGTGGCCACACCTCACAACACCTCTAAAGGTAAGGCTGGCTTATTTTGTTGGGGGAGGCAGTCTTGGCTGAGAGGGTACAGACTCTGTGGGGAGTCCTAAGGTCCTGCCAGCCCTTCTGATTGCACACTTTCCTCTCAGGCTTCCAGCGTCCTGTGTACCTGTTCCACAAGGCCCGTTCCCCCAGCCACTAAGTGGCCCCCTCAACAGAAAGTGTGAAGAGGCTGCCCTCACTGCTCCTAAGGACCTGGGGAAAGAGGAAAGTATCCTAAGGTCTTTCCTTTCTGACTCCAAAAATAGTTTCCTTTCTTGGATCTGCAGAGAAAGCTTTTCTTATGTTGCCGCCCCAGCCTCCCCTACACTTCTGGCACCTAAGCAGCAAGCCCAGCTGTGCTGGAGTTAACCACCACCACCACCATCATCGTCGTCGTCGTCATCCCTGCCCCCAGCCTGCTGGGCTGGATGGCATGGACTGTTTGCTGACCTCTGTTCTCCTAGGGCATGGGAGGTGGGGGGTGTCAAATTCTCTAGTCCTTCCCTCCTGTTCTCCCAAGGAGAGATATTCCCATTTCTCCTTGGCCCTTGTCCCTAGCTGCATTTCAGTGGACCACAGATAGATGGACTGAGGGTTAGAGGGGGAAGCTTGGCAGGGAGACACGCAGGTACTGTGAAAATCCTTCCCTCTGCTGTCCCCCAATGGGAGAAGGGGCTGGGTTTTTGAATGTGAGAACAGCACAATAAACTTGATGTCTAGGGCAGTGGCCCCAACACCTGTGTCTGATACTTTCTAGCTGGTGGGGAAGGGATGGTGCCTCCCCATAGAACCTGTTCTTCCTCTCTGTTCATACTAGAGTCTCAAGGAAGATAGGTTTTTCAGTGTTCAGGAAGATTGTTGGAGGCTAGTCAAATCTACACACAAGTACACAGAACCCTAGTCAGGAAAAGGGGTGTAATACAACTTTTGATGTGGAACTTGAAGGAAGAGTCCCATCTTCTTTTCCCCTGTTGACAAATTTTGTGTGTGGGAGCTTTAGGCAAAAGGCTAATTTTGAAAGATTTAACAGCGGAGTTGGAGTGGAGGTAGAAAAAAGTACCTTGGACCAGAGCCTGCTCTTAGACCCACCAACCACCTTTTTTGTGCTGTGGAATCAGATGTAGAGGCAATTAACATGAAAACTCTTCAGTGGCTCAGCTGTTGCTGGAGCTTTGAACATTTGTTCCACAAATACTGAATACTCTTGGGTCAGGCATAAACAAGATGGGCAAAGCCCTTGAAGGTAAAAAGAAAGATAATTTTCAGTAACTCAGAGCTGGCAGCTGCCTTGCAGGTTAATTGAGACAGGTGTTCAGGGAAGGCCACCCTTTTAAATGACCATAAATAAGTGGTGCAAAGGGACAAATGACATCAAAAACGAGGTGGCTCTGACTGAAGTCGGGGAAAGGCAGGTAAGGTGGTGAGGGGAGGAGGGTTATCTAACCTCTGACTTGGACAGTGTTTTCCACTTGCTATGACTCTACCAAGTTCCTAAAAAGCCCAAAAACTCTACTTCCAGGCAGCTTCCAACCTGAAACTAGTGGAGAAACCCCCGGAGGAGTTTTAGCCCAACCTTAGGGCTTCAAGAAGAGTCCCATTTGTTAGCAAAACCACTTTATTCTGAAAAATAGCTTTAACACAAAAACATGAATTAGCCATCCAGGGAGCTTTGAGGTCTAAGCTTCCCATCTCCTCAGTGTCCGATGCATGAGGAAGGTGTCCTCTGAAGGCCGGGGCCGGAGTTGAAGCCGGAGAGGGGGCAAACCATCCAGGGTCAAGTGTGGAGATTCATAAAATAGTGTTTCTGGGTCACACAGGATGGTCATGTCCGGCCCTGGGCCAGAAGGCTCCTGTTGGAGTTGGGGCCCAAAGCCACGTTACATTCTGGGAAGAAGAATCCGCTACAGGGGAGAGGAGAAGAGGGGTACATGGAAGAAGCCTCACGCCCTGGTCCCTTCACCTTTGGGGGTGGGGCTCGGGCCTGCGGCGGCAGGAGAGCCAATTTCTCCCTTAGCGCAGCGTTCAGAACCTGTTCCTCCGGTACCTGCAGGCTCACCAGGTCCCGGAAGAGCCGCTTGGAGCGCGGTACGTTCAGCCCTGAGACAGCAGGGGGGGCGGAGGTGAGCGGGGTCCTTCACCCCTACTCCCGCCCTCCGCCGACCGCCTGCCCCCCTCACCCTCGGACACGCTCTCCTCCAAGCCGCAGCGAATCTGGAACGACTTTCTCAGCTGTTCCTCCACGGCCTTTGCGGCATCAAACTGGCTCCCAGCTGCGGCCCGCGCAGCCTGCAGCTCGAGGCTCAAGGCCAGACTGCTCTGCAGCGCGGGCACCTCCAGCTCCTGCGGCGCCGCGGGCTTGTCGCTCGGTGCAGCAGCCGCCGCCGGCGGCTCGGACCTTAACGGGGAAGGCGGCGCCAGGCGGAAACGGACCTGGGAGCAGACAAGCAGGGTCGTGAAGAGGTGGGCGCGGGGTCGTCAATAGGATGGATACCAGACCTACCCCCAGCTCACCTGCCGCCCCTTCCGAGTTCCTCCCCGCCTCTCTGCCCGCCCCTTCCGCCGCCCGGGGCTGCAGTTTCGCGGCTCGGGGCTCTCGGGCCGTGGGCTCAGGCTCAGGTCCAGGCCGGGCTCAGGCACTGGGGCTCGGGGTGCCTGGGCTCGAGGTTCTGGGGGTGGCCCGGGGACCGCCAAGACCTCTTCCCCTTCCACAAACTCCAGCTCTGACCCCCCACAGCTCATCCTTAGAGTTGCTGAGGGGGTGCAGGGTCGTAGGGGAGCTAAGTTACGGCCACCAGGTACCGACTCGGCACCGCCTCTCTCCCGCCCTCCCAGGCGCCGCTGCCAAGGCGGAGACAACACCCCTCCGCCCCACCCTATTGGTGCTCCTACAGCGTCATTTCCTTTGCTCCGCCCCCAGCTTCCCGGCGGGCTTCGGCCTGCACAACCTTGGCACAGCCTCTAGGCCGAGGTATTTTAGAGCTGAAACCCGTTGAAGCTCTATGGGTCCTCTTCAGGACCACTTATTTTGAAAGATCGGATGTGGTGTACCTGCCCGGAGGAATCTTCGCCCGGCTTGTGCTGGGGTGCCGAGCGTGTCAGTCTTCCCTCTTGGGGCGCCAGATGGGGCAGCTTTAACTTAACGGTCCAATGTTTCCGCATCTAGAACCTCCCCCCTCGGGGCCTCCACTGCATTTCCGGGTGTTCAGTCGCCTCGGAACTCAGCCCGGAGCTTCTCTGAGTGGGGGCGGGGCTGGCTGACCCAGCCCTGGGCTCCCTCCTGGGACTCATGCACTCTTTCGGCCTTTTGTGACTTCTTTTTGCCTTCGAGAGTTCCTGAAAATATTAATCTGTATAAAAATAGATGTGTGTATTCTCGGTACAGTGTTTTTTTTAATGTCAGTGTATTTATCCTGGGCCCCAACCTTCTCCAGGTAGCCGAAGACCCCTAGACTGCGGAACAGGAGACTGGAGCTTCCACGGGCTCTCTAGGTTAACTTAGGGTACCTCCCTCAGTTCTGTTGAGCCTCCCATCTATTCTTATGCAACAGGTAGCGAGTTGGGTTCAGGAATTTTGAGGCTCTAGCAGAATGGACTGATACTCAGTCAACAGGCATGTTTGTGTACCACTTTTCAATTTGAGAGTTTTCACATCCTTTATCTTCCCAGAAAATACTGTTGAAGATAAAACAGGGACTAGCATAGCCCTCATTTTACAAAAAGTTTTAAAAGAAGATCTTGGAGACTGAACTCTGATCTTTTCTTTTGCTCAAAATTCCTTCCTAAGGGGGCCTGATGAGCCACCCTCACAAATGGCAAAATCTCACTAGGCAAGGTTTTGTTAACCAAATATAGTGTGGTTTACTTCCCAACCTGATTCGGGTATAGCATTAGCATCACCTAAAACATAGAAAGCCCCCTATCTTAACTCAAGCATCCTAGCAGATCCTCAACTTGAAAGATCCTCCTGTCTGGACCTCCCAGAGTGCTCACACCTTTATCTCAAATTAAGCATTTCCTTTCTGGTCTTTTAGATAAAGCCTAATTCTCTCAGCCAATTGTCAGCCAAGGAATCTTTAAAGCCACCTATAACGCATAAGCACCACCTCCAGCCCACCTCACCCACTGAGATGTCCCACCTTTTTGGGTCAAACCAATGTATGCCTCCCACGTATTGATTTATGACTTTACCTGTAACCCCTGTCTCCCTGAAATGTATAAAACCAAACTGTAACCCAACCACAGCGAGTCCACTTGCTCAAGGTTTCTTGGGAGTGGCTCCGGGCCATGGTCCTCAAATTTGGCTCAGAATAAACCTCCTCCAATATTTCAGAGTTTGGATTTTTTCCGTCCACAATATTAATGGTGAAACACTAAAGGCTTTCCTGCTAAAGTCAGGAATAAGAAGTATGTCCATTGTCTAGGCCAGGTGCAGTGGCTCACGCCTGTAATCCTAGCACTCTGGGAGGCCGAGGCAGGAGGAGCGCTCAAGGTCGGAAGTTCAAAACTAGCCTGAGCAAGAGAGAGACCCCGGTCTCTACCTAAAAAAAATATAAAGAAATTAACTGAAAAACTATAAATATATAGAAAAAATTAGCCAGGCATGGTGGAGCATGCCTATGGTCCCAGCTACTCAGGAGGCTGAGGCAAAAGGATCGCTTGAGCCCAGGAGTTTGAGGTTGCTGTGAGCTAGGCAGACGCCACAGCACTCTAGCCTGGGCAACACAGTGAGACTCTGTCTCAAAAAATAAATAAATAAATAAATAAATAAAATCTAGGATATTATGCAAAGCCCCTGTAGTCTTGAATTGGGATAGAAAGTATCTATATGAATTTATGGTATGTTTTACCTAAAATTTAAAAGTTTCTCTATCCTAATTCTGTCCACTGAAAAGCCCTTAGAAACAATGACACAGTGAGCACTCCTGGTCCCCAGAATGTGGGCTGTAAATTCCATATCGTGGGCATTTAAAAACCTGTAGACAATGGCCGGGCGAGGTGGCTCACGCCTGTAATCCTAGCACTCTGGGAGGCCAAGGCGGGTGGATAGCTCAAGGTCAGGAGTTCAAGACCAGCCTGAGCAAGAGCGAGACCCTGTCTCTACTATAAATAGAAAGAAATTAATTGGACAGCTAAAAATATATGTAAAAAATTAGCCGGGCATGGTGGCGCATGCCTGTAGCTACTCGGGAGGCTGAGGCAGAAGGATTGCTTGAGCCCAGGAGTTTGAGGTTGCTGTGAGCTAGGCTGATGCCAGGGCACTCTACAGCCCGGGCAACAGAGTGAGACTCTGTCTCAAAAACAAAACAAACAAAAAAAAAACCTGTAGACAAATGTTCATAGTAGCTTTATTCATAATAGTCAAAAGCTGGAAACAACCCAAATGACCTTCAACAGGTAAAGGGTTAAACTTTGGTACATTCATACCATAGACTACTACTCAGCATTTGAAAAGGACAAACTATTGATACATGCAACGACTGGTATGAATTGCCAAGTAATTATGCTGAGCAAAAAAAGTCAATCCCTGCCAGGCATGGTGGCTCACGCCTGTAATGCTAGCACTCTGGGAAGTCGAGGCGGAAGGATCGCTCAAGGTGGGGAGTTCGAAACCAGCCTGAGCAACAGCGAGACCCTGTCTCTACTAAAAATAGAAAGAAATTAGCTGTACAACTAAAAATGTATAGAAAAAATTAGCCAGGCATGGTGGCACATGCCCGTAGTCCCAGCTACTCAGGAGGCTGAGGCAGAAGGATCGCTTGAGCCCAGGAGTTTGGGGTTGCTCTGAGCTAGGCTGATGCCATGGCATTCTAGCTGGGCAACAAAGTGAGACTCTATCTCACAAAAAAAAAAAAGCCAATCCCAAGAAGTTACAGGTTGTATGGTTCCATTCATATAAACTTAGAAGACAGAGTTAGTGCTTACCAGATGTTAGAGATTAAGTGGAAGAGGCGGTGGGATAGCGGTGGGTATGGTCATAAAAGGGCGACACTGGGGCTCCTCTGGCATTTGAACTGTTCATTTTCTTTACTGTGGTGATGGATACGTGAACTTACACTGGTGATAAAATCATGTAATTTTTAATACACACAAATGAGTATAAAACTGGGAAATGTAAATGAGATTAGTGGATTGTACAAATGTCAATATCCTCATTGTAATAGTATAGTATAGTTTTGCAAAATGTTGCCATTAAAAAAACTGGGGAAAGTATACAAGGGATCTCTCTGTATTATTTCTTACAACTACATATGAATCTACAATTTTCTCAATAAAATTTTTAATTAAAAATAATATTGAGCTGGGCACGGTGGCTGATGCCTATAATCCTAGCACTTTGGGAGGCCAACTCTGGAGGATCGCTTGAGGCCAGGACTTTGAGGTTGCAGTGAGCCGTGATGATGCCGCTGCACTGTAGCCAGGGTGACAAAATGAGACCCTGTCTCAAAAAAATAATAATGTTGGGGTTGGGAACAGTGCTTGAGGGTATATATTAATATATATTAATAGATCAAACAAGATTAGCCAAATGATGATTGTTGAAGCTGAGTGATGAGTACATGGGATTTTATCATAATATTTTCTCTACTTTTGTATATATTTGAACATTTCTATGACTAAAAGTTTTTTTGTTTTTTTTAAAAAAGGAGGCTGAGGCAGCTTTGACACACAGGAAGTGTTTGGAGCTGAAACTAGAAACTGCCCCGTAGGCCTTGGCTATGCTAATGAATATATGGGCCCTACAGGAACCCTCAGCCTTAAACTTTAGTCACTATCTCATCTCAGGCCCCAACACAGAGGAAAAAACAAGCCATTCTGTTTGCCCAGGTTATGTTGGGGGCCTCCAGGAAGTGGAAAGTTCACTGATGACTTTAAAGAAACAATGTGAATGTGAGAACGGGTGGGTGGAGGTGAGGGGGATGAGGGGTCCACGTCCTACCCACACTCTTCTAGGATTTTTGTGGCTGGACCTGGCTGGGAGACCAGGAATTGCTTTTCCTCTTAAAAAACAAAAAACGAAAAACCTCCCTCCAAGAAGGTACTGCTAAATGATGAAGAATTTCTTTATCCCTAACTCACAGTGCCATGTCCCACAGCTTCACCGTCTTCTGCAAAGATGGGTTCCAATTACATGCCCCACCAAACCAAGCCCTGGCTGGGGACATTAGAAGAGGGAAAAGAGGAGTCCAGTGAGGAAAGGTGGGACAACAATAGATTAAGAAAGAAAATGTAAATATGGTCCACCTACTGCCCCCACCCCACAGCCCCACCTAAGTAAAAGAGAAAAGATACAGAAAAACTTCCCTGGCCCCAAGTGAGGGAACCCTGCCCAAACCCTCTTTGACAAATACCCCTGCAGCCCCCTCAACCCTGCCAGGCTGGGGAGATCCCACCTTTGTATCATCTCCCATTCAGGGGAGTTGGGGTAGGGAGAGGCAAGAGGGAACAATGAAGGAAGATGAAGGAGGCACAGAGATCCCCAAGAAGAGGTCCACTTATGACTGAGGTTCCATCTTGATGGGCTAGACCTCCCCAGGTAGATGGAGCTGTTTCCAGACCTCAGTGCTGGAAGGGGTCATCTCCGAGCTTCTGCTGGGCCAGATGCTATGGGTGGGCTAGATGGGACAAGAGACAGGGCAAGGTCCCAGGTTCTTCAAGGGACCATGCCCTGAGAAGGGGTGGAATGCTTCCAGTGCAGGGGTCCATGGTGTGGCTGGGACTGCTGCAGAGGGCAGATGGGAGGACCTGCCAGGGCAGGGGAAGAGCAAGAGTACACCTGGGGGAACCCCTCACCTCCTGTCTCTCACTCCCAAACTAGCTCCTGCCTGTGAGTACAGGGCAACCCAGAGACACTTCCACACTGTGTTCCTGTCACACGGGGAGTGCTGTCAGATGGGTGTGGCCAATCCCCCAGACACAAACACATCCAGGATCCCAGTCCCAGAGCACTCATTTATGCAGAAGCCACCAGCCTCACCCTGGGACGCAGGTCCCAACAGATCTCTGCCTAGCAGGGAGCCAATGCCTAGGACCTTGGAAACATGGGATGGGGGAGCGG
Organism: Lepilemur ruficaudatus; assembly: GCA_963574885.1. Taxonomy (NCBI): domain Eukaryota; kingdom Metazoa; phylum Chordata; class Mammalia; order Primates; family Lepilemuridae; genus Lepilemur; species Lepilemur ruficaudatus. Next base: position 14,335 of record CAUYRT010061458.1, read on the forward strand.
CAGATAGTATGTTACTTGATGAAATTGGACTCACAGGAGATGTTGGGGGCTCTTGGGGACAGAGGATGATTCCAGGGAAGCCTCTAGATCAGACAGGGAGATTCTAGTGTGAGTCTTTTCCATAGCCCAGGGGCGGCTGGTGAAGAGAAGGAACAGAGTCTGCTACGAGACCCAGAGCCCCTCGGACTCCTCTCTGCAGTGGCCCCAGGAGTCATCTGCCAGATGCCAACCTGACTGGAAAGGACAAGGAGGAAGTGGGAGGAGAGGGAAGAAGAGATGAGGGAAGGAGAGGAGGACGAAGGCTGCAGCGGCTGGGAAGAGTGGGAACCAGAGAGAGACACGTGCCGGGCCAGGGAGAGAGGTGCTTTAGGCAAAGAGGGTGGAAGGTACTTAGGGGCTGCACCATCATGAAGGGGCCCAAGAGCCTGGGACTTGGTCCACAGTAGTGACCTCAAGTTGGGCAGCCAGGCAGAAACTTGAGGAGGGACTAGGGTCAGGGGTAAAGGGGAGGAGGCTTGAGAGAGTACCAGCTCTGAGGTCCAACCTTGGTCTGAAGACTGCAAGAGGACTCCGAGATGGCAGAGGAGGACACTTGGGCCAGAGCCAGCTGGTGTCCCCTGCTGCTGCAGCTGTGGGAAGCTTGGGGTGAAACAATAGGACTCTTCTCCCTGCAAAACTACTGGGACTCCACAGACCTCCACCCTCCCTTGCCCAAAGCCTGCTCCAGCCTCCAAACCCTCCCTGTGCCTCGGGAGTGTCATTGCCCCCACCTTCCCCCAGACCATCCCCAGGCACAGACCGAGCCCTGTCCTGTTAATAGAACCTGGAGGCTCAAAGCAGAAGGGACCTTATTGCTTATGAGAAAACTGAGACCCAGGGTTGCGGGCTGGTAGGTAAAAAGCCAGGGCCAGAGCCCAGGGTACCCACTCCGTGTGTCTTCCTAGTCTTCTCTCCGCACATCCTCTGCCACTTATGCAAATGGGGGACCCTGTGCCCCAGAGCCCAGCACAGAGCCTGGCATGGAGAGGGAACATAAATGCTTGTCAAATAAGAGAAAAATACTCTTTTCAATTTTTAAACACTATCATTGATTCTGACAATTTGGGATTTGATTAATGAATGTTGTGAATTTTTTTTTTTTTTTTAGAGACAGGGTCTGACTCTGCTACCCAGGCTGGGTACGGTGGCCTAATCATAGCTCACTACAACCTTGAAATCCTGGCCTCAAGAGATTCTCCTACCACAGTCTCCCAAGTAGCTGGGACTACAGGTGCACACCACCACACCCACCCAGCCTGGTTTTTCTTTTTTGTTTGTTTGTTTTTTTTGTAGAGATGGGGGTCTTGCTGTGTTGCCCAAGTTGGTCTCAAACTCCTGGCCTCAAGCAGTCCTCCTGCCTTGGCCTGGGACTATAGACATGAGCCACTGCCCCCAGCCTGTGATTTTTTTTTGAATGTCCCAAAATTCTTTGACACTGCTTGCATTAAGAAAAGGGATCCATATATGTCGCCTCCTCTTGAATCTGAGCAGACTCATGACTCACTTGTAACTATTAGAATATGGCAGAAGTGACTTCTAAACTGGGTAGTAAAATGCAACTTTCACATTGTTGGGTGGAGCCCTAAGCTTGGAACTCTGAGATGCCCTAGAAGAAGTCTAACCAGAAGTGGTTACCATGTTGTAAGGAAGCCAGGCCACCTGAAAAGGCTGCATGTGGGTTAGCAGTCCTAGTTCTCAGGTGCCACCAGACTTTGGCATGAATGAGCCTTCAGATGATTGCAGCTCCCAGCCACATAGTCATCCCAGCGGATGACGTCATAGAGCAGATAGAAGCCTTCCCCACCGTGCCCTTGCTGATTTTCTGACCTACAGAATCGGAGAACATAACAAAACAGTTGTTTAGCATCACTACATTTGGGGTGGATTGTTATGCAGCAATAATAGTTGGAACAATGAATAAACTACACATGTCCTACTTGTGTCAATAAGAACTTGTACCTGTAACAGAAGTATCAAGCCCGACTCCAAGCCTCTTTTTGGGATACTGGATTCCTACCCATGCCAAGACGTCAGCCTCAATCTCTTGCTATTATATTTGGGGCCAGAGTCTAGATGGGGTTAGAGGTGGGGCAAGATAGGGAACTAATCACCAGTATCTAATGGCTGGCTGCCCTCCTGGGGAGGCTGGGTCTCTCCATTATCTGCCCACCCTGCGTCTCTGCCACAGATATGACTATCAGAAGGCTATTCCCTGGGAAAGGACCACGAGAGGTTTCGCAGAAAGAAAAGCTACAGGTAATAGGGTGAAGCCTCATGAGGTCATCCCCAGGGAACAAGCTTATTACGGTGACAGCACCCAATGTGACAAGGCTCTCTTATTTAGAACTCATCAAGTATCTGTGAAGAAGGTTTTATCATCTACTTATTTTACAGATGAAGAAACTGAGGCTCAGAGAGATTAACTGACCCTTGTGCCCAAGGTCACACTATGAGGAAGTGCACACAGGATATCTGATCAGGCTGTAAGCTCCTAAGCCTGACTCCTTCTGCTCAACTCCCTCTCCAAGAAGGTTCAGGAAGCCCTATGCCTCCATCCCACATCCCCCAGGAGCATCCACACTATGGCTCCCAAAGCCTTTCTACCACTGGGGACCCTCTGGGGCCAGCCTGTTTGGTAGCAGCAGCCCCAGGAGCTCAAGGGGAAGGAAATGCCCCCTGGGGGGAGAGATGAGGTTGTGAGGAGTGACAAAGGGGCGTACTGGGGAGCCAGCACCTCATTGGTCTGTGGTCTGGACTCTGAGGCAAGTCTGCAATAGTGACAGCCACCCCAGCCACATGGGATGTCATCCTTCTCAGATGGAAGGAAGGAAACCTTCAATGATTTCAGTGCTTTCACATGGATTATCTTCTGGACCTCTGAAACAGCCCCAGAGCATGAGTCCTATTTCCTATACCTACTTGCTGTGTGACTTTGAGCAACTGCTTGGCCTCTTTGCACCTCAGTCTTCTCATCTGAAAAATGGGAATGATAATACCTACCTCAGAGGGATCTATTTCAAGCAGCTAGCACAATGCCTCACATACAGTAGGTTCTGAAAGATGTTAAATCTTCATAATCCTGCCAGCAATCCTGTGATGTGGGTATCACATTCACGTTTAAGTTATAGAAGGAGAGAAGCATGCTGGAAACCTGGGGCAAGGTTAGTTATTGAATCTGGCTCAAACTGTATCATTGAGCTGCCTGGGAGCCAGGGCAGAAGATGAAACTTGCCAGCTACTTAATTTACATAAGAAAAGGAGGTACCTAAGCTAGCCTCCAGGCTGGCCTTCCCCACCTGCCCTCTCTCCTGCTCCAGCTCCCAGCTACTGGGGTGGCTGGCTTGTGGGAGGCGAGGTTGGAGGCACCCAAGGGTGGGAGAGGGCAGTGGCAATAGCAGATCTGGTGATGACGTTTTTCACATGTGAATGGACTCCAGGGAACTCGAGCTTAGAATTGGGGAGGGCCAAGGCACTTGCTTCCCAGCCTCCCTTGCACCCTGCTCCTGCCTCCCAGTGCAGTGGGGCTGACCTGGGCTGCAATCCCAGCTCCAGTGCCTACTGCCCATGTGACCTGGTCATGTGATCCTGGGAAAGGGATCATTCCCTTTCCTCGAAGAGTCCTCCCTTCCTCATCCAAACCCTGGGGAGAACACTTGCTTCATGTGGTTGCCAGAGCTCAGATGAATCCCTCAGGAAGCCAAGTTCTTGTTTGTCAGGAGTCGATGGACATCATGGCAAGGGTGCTGTTACCTTCGTCCTTCCTCTCTGCCTACCTTTCCCCCCTGCACATCCTCTGGGACATCCTGTCCAGTCCCATTTTCCTTGTTTCTGCAGCAGATGAGCAGAACGTCAGGGATGCTAGGAGACAAAAGGCCCCCAGTCTCTCTGATAGGGGGCTATGAGGCAGGGGACTCAGTCTTTCCCACCTCTGGTCCCTGCTGCCTGGCCCTGCACACGCCCCCTCTAGCTCCAGCGCTGCTCAGTAGAAAAGGCAAATAAGGCAGATAATGTGGCCCTGGTTCTCAGGAAGCTCAGAGTCCCATGGGGCAGAAGACACGCCTATCACCTGCTCCCTGACATCTGCTCTTTGCCAGGGCCTGTGAGTGGAGTGGGTGGCTCTGAGAGGGGCCAGCCTCAGCCCTCCTGGAGGAGCTCAGCATCACAGCCAGATCAGGGCCTACGTGAAAGATGAAGCAAAACCCCGTGCAGCCGGTGCAGACTAAACACTGCGCCCAGCTCAGGGAAGGGTGAGTCAGCTCAGCCTGGAGGTTGGGAAGGCTTCCTGGAGGAAGCCCTTGAAGGACGTAGGAGATTGAACAGGAGCTTGCAGTTCTCTCCGGCAGTCCAAGGCTGCCCTCCCCTTCCCATCTCTGACCCAGGCCGGTTTGGGTCTGAACAGGATGGTTCTGCTCAGCATCACCTGCCAGGTGAGTCCTGCCCACGCTGCGCTGCAGACCCTCCTGCCTTCCTCTGCTAACTCCACCAACGGGAGCCCCACCGTGCCCTTGATTCACCCCTGCTTCCTGCCACATCCTTACTGATCCCCAAATCAGAATTTGGGAGACCTAGTATCTAGTTTGTGGCAATGTGTTACAACAGCCACAGAAAACTAACACAGCTGGGGGCAGGTCTGGGCTGCACCCTGTGTCCCCTGGGTCTCCCCTACACCTTCACCTTGGCAGTATCCCCATCTCTGGGGACTCATGGAGGGAAGGATTTGGTCCTGAATGGCCATCTCCCGCTAAGAGGGCCTCTCCAGCCTCCAAAGAGTTGCCAAGGGAAACAGGGGCGGAGGCAGGAGGAGACAGGGTGGGTGTGTGAGACAGGTGGAGTGTTCGAGGCCCTGGGAGGGAAGCCTGGCAGGGGATTTTAGAGGTTTGACTGAGCAGGATCCATTTGTGCTGGGAGTGGGGCCGGGGAGTTGTGTCAGCACGGGAGGTCCTGTGCAGAGCAGTTGCTGGGAGGGTCTGGGTCCAGCCATGCCCATCCAGTGGCCTCAAACATCGTAAAATCCAGGGGGTGGCCACACAGCTGGTCACCAGTCATGATCTGCAAGCTTCAGGTTGCCACAGCAATGAGAAAGCTTGCTGTGGAAGCTGAGGCCTTAGACACTGAGTTTCAGGAGACAGAAGCCCTAGAATCGGGGCACAGTCCCCTCCTGACAAGTTACTCCCACATAACACACCCTGTCAGTCCTTCAACCCGAGAAAGCCCCCAAATGCCCAGTGCCTTACTGGCATCCCAGGCCAAGGGAAGGCCAGGGCTGGGGTGGAGGTAGAAGCTTGTTTTCCTGGAAACACAGGGCTGAGCGAGGGGTTGAGGCTGGGTTGGTCCCGAGCTGCAGGGATAGAGTGGTAGCTGTGGGACATGAGTGCGGCAGGAAGCGAGTTGTCGAGGAAGAGGCCTTCTACACCAGTGTGTTGGTGGCCACAGAAGTGGATGATTGAAGACAGGATGCTGCCTTCAGATGGGGTGGGGGTAGGGGGCTGATGTCACAGGGGTGGGCAGGTGTCTAGGTTGTGCACAAGCTCCCTTCCTTTTGTACCCCCTCCCTCTCTTCCTCAGTGACCTTAGGGTAAAGTCCACATTCCTCCCTCAGGGGTGTTCGAGGCCCTACCCCCTCCCCAGCTTTACATTCCTCCCTGACTCAAGGGGAGCCCTCAGCCCCCCAAACCTGGAGCCTTCAGTGCCCCAAGGTGCCTTCCATGACCTTCCCCCATGCAGCCTTTGGTGCAGCCCCCACCCCAACCAAACTCAGCTCAGGTTAAAATACAGATTCCCAGGCCCTGCCTAAATCACTGGCTTTGAGGCCAGGAATCTGTATTTTGTACAAGCTCCTGGGAGATTTTGATGTCTTTGAAGCGTCAGAATCCTGACTGTCCACATTCCCCTGCAGTGTGGGAGTGGTTCTGATTCTGTAGGTCTGGGGCACAGGGCCTGGGAGTTTGCATTTCCACCAGTCTCGGGGGAGCTGGTGCTGCTGGTCTGGAACCGCCTCTGAGAACCATTTGAGCAATACATTTAGGAGAAGCCTGCTCTCCTGTGTGCCCTCTCACTGGGTACCAGGTCCTGTTCAAGGCACTCCACATTCACACAATGCTATGAAACAAATGCTTGTGCTATTTTCCCCTAAGGAAAGTGAGATTCAGACAGATTAACTCACTTGCTCAAGCTCACACAGCCAGGAAGGGCAGAATCTGAACCCAGGTCTTTCTGAGCCCAAAGGCTGGGCCGCTTCCACCTCCTGTGACTGCTGGTTATCACCTCCCAGGGGCTTGTCTTGTCTCTAGAAATCAACAACATATTCCCTGAAGACTGATGAGGAACAGGATTGGGTTTTGAACCCCCTCCAACATTTTTCCAGGTTCAGGGGACTTCGCTGGGTGGCAGGATCTCTGCCCAGAGAGCTCAGGAAGAAAGGTGAGAGAAGCCAATTCCTCACGTGGTCCTGACCCCTTGTTCCTTTGCTCCCACTCAGCCCCTCAGAGAGCACGTTGGCAATGGAAGGTCCCCTGCCTTCTCTCCGACTTGCTCTGGAAAGTTTCCTGGACAGAGAACCAGAGACCAGGAGGTGGGGATGACACTCAGGTGCCGTAGGCAGAGCTGGATGGAGGCAGGTCCAAGGGGCCCTCAGGGGAGGAGGGGAAGGCAGTGCTGCCTGGGTTCCCTGCAGACAGGTGCTGGGGTGGAAGCCTGTCCTTGGGGACAGGGACACACAGGTCAGGGCACAGCTGGTGGAGAGTTGAACAGCAAATCCCAATAGGGCCCTCAAGTGAAGGATGGTGTGGTGAGGAAAATAACAAAATTACCAAGATGGGAGGGCAGAAGAGTGGGGAGGTAAGCCCGGGGACCTCTGCTCTACTGCTGCTGACCTTGGACCTGGGCCTCCCCCGTCATCCCCTAGTCCCCACCTCTGTGGTGTGGGCTCGAGGTGGGGCTCGCCAGCTCCTCTGGACGGTGCTTATTCTCCTCTGCCTTTTCCTCGCAGCCCCCAACTTTGCACATCTCTCGGGTCTTGAAAGTCCTCCTGGGGAGGAGGGCAAAGCCCCCAAGGCAGTGAACCTGAATTCACTGGATGGGGAGGGCAGAACCAAATAATAAACACCCACTGAGTCACCCTTCTCTGTCCCAAACATTCACTGAGCACTTACTGGATGCCAGGCACTATGCTGAGCTGAGCCCTGTGCTACAGTGGTGAACAAAGCCCAAGGGACGAGGGTGGGAGGTGAGGACCCAAGGGAGGACTCCCTGAGATAGCTAGAGAGCAGATCTGAAGGAGGGACAACAGCAAACCAGGGGAAGAATGTGGGGCAGCAACTTTCAAAACAGAAGCAGAGACTCAGCACTTGCAAAGGCTCAGGGAAAGAAGAAATGAAGTGAAACTAGCCAATCACAGTGGAAGTGACAGTGGAAGGGATGAGGGATGAGGCCAGGCAGGGAGGCAGGAACCACAGCCAAGAGCTAAGGTGTGGAGTTTGGATTTCTTCCTAAATGCTACAGGATGCTTATAAAAGATCTCCAACAGGGAGATGACATGCTCCAAGTTACAGTAAAAGGATCTCTCCAACCTCATAACAAATTTAAAAATATATCTGCATTGTAATAAAAGTAACGATAACATCAGATAACAGCTAAAATTCCTTTGAAAAGAAGGACGAAATGGGAGGAACCACTCTACCCACCGTTGAGGCTCACTACAGTAATCACGTCAATGTGGTATTGGCAAAGGGGTAGATGCGTAGATCAAGGGAACAAACTAAAGAACCCAGAAATAGACCCACACAGATACACCCAACTTATTTTTGACAAAGGTGCAAAAGCAATCCAATGGAGGAAGGATAGTGTTTTCAACAAGCCAGGCTGGATCAATTGCACATCCAAAGAACCCGCCCTAAACCTCACACCATATACAAAAATTAACTCAAAATGGATCATAGACTTAAGTGTAAAATACAAAACTACAAAGCTTAGACAACATGGAAGAAAATCTTCAGGACATAGGGCTAGGGGAAGAGTTCTTAGACTTGGCACTAAAGGCATAATCTTTAAAAGAAAAATTTGATAAATTAAACCTGATCAAAATTACACATTTTTATGCTGTGAAAGACTCTGCTAAGAGGATGAAAAGACAACTCCAGACTGGGAGAATGTATTTGCCAACTACATTTCCCACAAAGCACTTATATATATCTAGAATATATTTTTATAACTCTCAAAACTCTAAGTTTTTTTTAAAAAAATCCCAAACAATCCAACTAGAAAATGGGCAAAATACATGAACAGATATTTCACTAAAGAGGATACACAGATGGCAATTATTTGAACGTACATGAAAAGATGTTCAATAGCACTAGCCTGAGGGAAATGCAAATTAAAACCAGAATGAGATAAAATAAGAAAAAGCAGTAACAACAAATGCTGGTGAGGATGCAGAATAACTGGATGACTCCACCACTAAGTCCCATCGCTGGTGGCAATATAAAATGGTACAGCTATCTGAAAAAGAGTATAGCAGTTTCATACAAAACAAAACATGCACTTACCATGTGACCTGGCAATTGCCCTGTTTTGCATGAAATGAAAATTTATGGTCACACAAAACTCTGTATGTGAATGTTCATAGAAGCTTCATTTGGGCCGGGCATGGTGGCCCACGCCTGTAATCCTAGCACTCTGGGAAGCCGAGGCGGGTGGATCGCTCAAGGTCAGGAGTTTAAAAACAGCCTGAGCAAGAACGAGACCCTGTCTCTACTAAAAAATAGAAAAAAATTAGCTGGAAAACTAAAAAAAATATATAGGAAAAATTAGCCAGGCATGGTGGTGTAGTCCGAGCTACTTGGGAGGCTGAAGCAGAAGGACTGCTTGAGCCCAGGAGTTTGAGGTTTCTGTGAGCTAGGCTGATGCCACGGCACTCTAGCCCAGGCAACAGAGTGAGACTCTGTATAAAAAAAAAAAAAAAAAAAAACAAAAGAAGAATAAGCTTCATTTGTGAGAGCCAAAAAACTGGAAAAAACCCAAATGTCCTTTAACAAGTGAATAGTTAAACAAACTAGTATATCCATACCATGGAATGTTATTTATCAATAAAAAGGAACAAATTATTGACT
>CAUYRT010061459.1:0-18632 GCA_963574885.1 Lepilemur ruficaudatus
TGATGGACATTTGGGTTATATTTACCCTTTGGCCGTTATGAATAATGATGTTATAAACAATCACAGGTTTTTGTGTGGACATGTTTCATTTCTTCTGTGGCGTATATTTAGGAGTGGAATTGCTGGGTCATATGGTAACTCCACATTTAACATTTTGAGTAACTGTCAGACTTTTCTAAATGTCTGCACTATTAATCAATATTTTTCGCAGTGCCATTGAACTGTAGTCTTAAATGTCGGAGGGAAGATGAGAGGGAGGTCAGTTTCTCACTAGTGTTTTGACTAGGTATTAATTTAGCACTTAGGGAATATAAGCTTTGATTTAATTGAATTGGGCACACACTGATCAGATTCCTATTGCATTTGAGGTACTTGTGTTTGGCCTTGTAAGTGACTGTGAGTGTTTTTGTAGCCTTGGAGAACTCATCGCGCAATGCATACATGCAGATGGTCACGTGGGATTGCCAGCCCAAACGCCGCTCTGTTGCTGCAGTTGTCAGTAGGGTGGGAGTGGCCTGTAAAGAGCAAGCCCTTTCTGCCTGTCTGGGGTACTGCGCATCAGCAAGTGAAGGCTTGTGACTGTTCCCTTAGATTTGTAGGGCTTCAGTGCATGCCCTCCTTTCAAAGCCATCCACAGCAGACCTCAGTGGTCGTGTTTTCTTGGATCTTGGTCTAAGGGGGTTGGTATGTTTACAAGGAACATTCGCATTTCAGGGATTTCACCGTTCAGGTTCTTGGGAAGGAGGATTTCAAGCCAAGAAGGGGCAAGGCAGTTGCTCCCTGATGCAGAAATGGGAAAATCTGCAACAGGGCGGGAAAGACGGAAGCACGGTCAGCAGGCGTGTTCCGGGCCAGGCCAGGTGGTGCAGAGCTCAGGCTTTGTGGGCCAGGCGGTCCGGTCCCTGAGGCAGCTGCTCAGCTCTGCCGTTGCAGGGTGAAAGCAGCAGGGACCATAGCTGAACGAGTGAATATGGCTGAGTGCCAATAAAACTTTATTTACAGACTGATATCAGGTGTTTATGGGATACAACTGTTTTCTTTCCACCTCTCCTACCTGTGGCCTTTTGAGTGGGAGGTGAGGCTCCGAGAGGCCCACACAGGGCCATGATGTGGTTAAGACAGATCGCAAATTGTGGTTATTTTAGCAGAAGCACTGCAGATAGTGGGGGAGTCAGGCTTTTACACAAGGAAGTTATGTAACTGCCCAGACTCGGGGTCTCCCCCGGGGGAATCCCCATTTCCAGAGGATACTCGGAATTCTGGAGACGTTTCTGTTTGTCACAACTGGGGCGGGGATACTGCCACACGCCCTGCAATGCACGGGACAGCCCCTCACAGCCAAGACTGATCCAGCCCCACGTCTCAGGGAGACTGAGGAGCCCTGCTCACTGCTGCTGTCAGGATTTTATTCCGTACTGTCCGTGTTAGCAGTCGCGTGGCTGTGGAATTTTAAGCTGCTGAGCACTTAATTATAAAAGTTTAGCTCCTGCCTTTGCTGACATAAACATGAGGATGGCGGGACTCCCATCTAATATTTGAGTTCATGATGCTTTCAGTTTTTTTCCTTTTTAAAAAAGTTCTTTGTGATTCATTTAAATGGAAGCATCAAAAACAGATATAACACCGAGATTTATAGGACATCCAGGCCATCTTAGGGGTTGAGGCACTGCCTGCCTTTGTGTCTGCAGAGAAAACCACGGGATTTATTTTTCACAACTGTGCAGGCCACGTCATGTGAATAGGTGACCTCACTTGTGATGCCACCTACAGCAGGAAAGGGGTTTGTCCTGGCCAAAATCAAATCCTTCGTATTGAGGTGAAAAATTGCAGTGTTGTAGAGGTTTCATAGCCAGATTGTATGTATTCCTGAAATTGGGTTGAAAGCCGAGTACATATTATGTAAAATCTGTGTTCACTCTCTGTGTCTGAAAGATAACTACAATCTGCAGGTTAATTTCTGCCTAGAAAATAGGTCATAATTGATCTAGACATCAGAAGTGTTGGCTTAAAGACCAGAGTTGTTAGGAAAACAGGACAGACTCCTCTGCTGTGGAAGTGGTGGCTGCCAGTGTCTCCCGACGCAGTCTGCGTTGAAATCTGGGTACGTGAACTTGCATCTAACTGTGGAGAGGGAAGATATTACAGGAAAATCGTGCAGATCTGCTCATGTGTGTTGCTTGGCCTGTGTGATGTGGACTTTCCTAGCAGTGGTTTGCTGTTGCTAGGTGGAGCATTTTCAAGGGGGCTTCCTTTGGAGCCTGCCTCGCAGATGCCTTCCCTGTCACTGTAGCATCTGCGGTTGACGTGCACGTGGGGTTTGGATGGAAGCCCCAGCCAGCCTTTAATTAGTCCAGAAGGAGAGTGGCGGACAGACAGGATCCTTTTGAATGTCTCACTGTGGGGGTGGTTTTATCCCGTGAAGAGCTGCATTCTGTTTCTTTCTTTTTTTTTTTTCTGAGACAGAGTCTCAATCTGTTGCCCAGGCTAGAGTGCCATGGCGTCAGCCTAGCTCACAGCAACCTCAAACTCCTAGGCTCAAATGATCCTCCTGCCTCAGCCTCCTGAGTAGCTGGGACTACAGGCATGCGCCACAATGCCCAGCTAATTTTTATATTTTTTTGGTAGAGACGGGGTCTTGCTCTTGCTCAGGTTGGTCTTGAACTCCTGAGCTCAAACGATCTACCTGCCTCGGCCTCCCAGAGTGCTAGGATTACAGGCATGAGCCACCGTGCCCAGCCTTGCATTCTGTTTTTAACACAGAGCCTCTCCTCCACTCGCCCAACCCTGGAGCCTCATCTCCTACCTGGTTGTTCTCATACTGATTATTTCCAAAGATATTGCCAGGTTTTAATCATATTTTAATAAATATGAAATTAGTCCATGTCCACTGAAGGAAATACGCAAACTATAGAAAGGCACACACCCATAAACAGATATAAATCCAGCGTAATCCCACACCTGGAGATAGGTGCCAGTACATTTTGGAGGGCATCTTCTGTTTGTACATGTGTGTGCGTGTGTACAAAACACATTTAGCATCATGCACATCCCACAGCGCTTTATGGAAACCTGCTTTTTCCATCCAGACTGTCATAGACATTTTCCTCGGTCATGAAATGCTCTTTTAATGACTGTGTCTTATTCAGTGTGTTTATTTTCATGTTTAAATGGAGATGCTGCAAGCATTTAAATTCTGGTTTAAAAAAAAATAGTTCTTTGATTATATTCACCATTGTGGGCCATTTAACTCCAGGTAAATATAACGGTAAAGTTAATGAGAACTCTTTTCTTTTGGAGGAATGTTTTCTTATTATAAAATAGTATATATATACTTATTGGTGAATGAAGATAAGTATCTGAAGGAAAACATAAAATGTTTTCAAGTATTTCTCCCTTAACTTTTTCTATCTAGATATTTTCCCGCAAGTGGGGTCACATTATTAACCAGGTTGGCCACCTTTTCAGTTTTGTGGTTGCCCCCCACCTGATTTGGGGTGCTTCCAGAAACATCTTTCCATTACATAGCTTCAAAAACTTTAACTCACACCATGAGAGCACAGTGTTTAACATCAGGCAACTTAACTTTAAATCCTGGCTCCTGGGATTTACATTGGTTATCTTCTCTGATGCTTCATATCTTAACCTACAAAAGGGTAATTGTAGCAGTAATGGTCATCTTTCTCTCAGAATGGTGAAGCGTGAGGTCAGTCACATCAAGCATTTAGCACATAGGCCTCGTACCTAGCTAGCTTGCAATAGATACCATACATTGCTTTCTAAAATCATTTTATTAATGGCGGTGGCCTGGTACTTCTCACACATGTCTAGCACAGTTTACTTAATCACGCTGTCGTTGGACAGTGAGATGTTTCAAGAGCTGCATAGTGGCTGCTTTACAATTTCGTAGGAGGAAAACGTGCCACCTGGCAAAGCAAGCCTGTGTCATCCCCCGGATGAGCAGATTTTAGGAAAGGTGCGTAAGGATTTATATGTAAATGTTTACAATATATACATTAAAAATTTTATCTTAAACCGGCTACTGGTTGTGAAATGAAAATGAACTCAGGGTATGTCTGGATAGAGAAAAACATCGTGCCGGAAGCAAATGGGGAGTTAAGTGGGCAGGGAACTTGTTCGTTTCCATGGAGAGACGCAGAGCGAGAAGTGCCCCGTGGACGGTGAGGTCATTTTGAGCAGCTTTTCCGGCCGCCCTGGCTCTCGTCCAGCCTGCCTGGAGACGAGTCCCGGAGGCCTGGGCCTTGTGCAGACCACTGGCCTCAGCAACGGGCTCTTCAGCGTAGACGCCAACAGGCGATTAGCAGGACTGAGACTTACTTTCTCAGGTCCCTTTGGAAACAAAGGGCTGCTTTAGAAGATCTTAGAAGATCTTTTCAGGATGGAGCAAATGCTTGAAAGAGAAACCTTCCCCTCAGAGTAGCTCCATATATTGCGCTTCTAAAATGTGAGCGCTCCCCTTCATCAGCGCGCACGCGGCTCGCCATTTCAGAACAAGGTTCTCCTCTTGGCAGGAAACGAACTTGCCCCTTCTGTCCTTCAGCGCCAGCGCCAGCTCTCCAGTGGGCCTCCTGTGAGTCTGCTTTTCAAGGTGATGAAATAGCAATTAAGATTTTGTTGTTTGGGGGCAATCTTCTGCCTTCTCAGAGAACGATGGCGTATTAAATGCTGTGAGTGCATACAAAATAAAGTGAAACTCTTAAACAACATTTCCCTTGGGACTGAATTTTGAACTGTTTTGTGAAGGGAACGGCAAATTAATAGGAGCTTTTGCCACTTTGACATTAAGACTTAAAAAGAGGAAATACTATAAATAATTTTCCCTCTGGTTCCTTGACGACTCTAACCCCAAATTACTACTTATGTTGAATTACTTACCTTTAGCAGAGAAACTTCAGAAGTGTCATCAGCCTGTGCTAATTTTTTCTCCTTTTCCTTCTTTAAGCAGCACAGTGAGAGAGCATTGTGGCTTTAACTCGCAGTGGAAGGTGGTTGTTTCCTTTTTGTGCAATCACAACTCCGAAGACCTCAAATCAACTTAATTGAAGGTGTCTTTAATCAAAACTGGGTCAGGCAAGAAAATAAACACAATTGTTCTACTTGAGAGCCCCCTCTTCTCCCCCCTTCTGTCCAGGGCAAGGAGGATCAGTGAATGCCACAAAAACTGTCCTTTATTCTAGAACTAGAGAAGTTGGGAAACATCTGCAGGAGTTCTCAGAACTCGAAGGCTGACAGGGGATGCGTTCCGGATACAGCAGAGGTGTGAAGACGCGAGTTGTGTCTCCAGCAGTACCTAGAAGAAAGAATGCCCAGACACGGAACTCTGGTGACAGTTCTTTCTTTCGAGGGCTTTATAAGTGCTGCCTCGCCTGATTGACAGTCACCACTGAGCTCTCACGAGGAAAGGGGCCCTGAGCCCTCGTGGGGCGCAGGTACACTGTTTCCCCGACCCACTCCTGACGCCCCCTCAGGTCACTCCAGGGGAGTTTGGGAGCTGGCTCAGTAGGATACCTGGCCATACGTAGTGGATGTTTACTGCGCGACGAGCCCTGCTCTGAGGATTTATGTAAAAACATTGAATCCTGACAACCTCCCCTGGATATGAGGTTTTATCCTCAATTGCGAGATAAGGAAACTGAGCTGCAGACTCACCCTCCACCCCCACATCTGCAGGCTGACGGAGCCCAGTGAGAATCCAGGCCGCCTGGCTCTCGGCCAAAGGCTCCCTGAAGCCCTCATCTTTTACTCTCCTGGGGCACTCAGGACATTATTGACCTTGTCTCTAGCCAGGAAGCCTGCAGAGAGCTGCATTGTCGCCCTGACCTACCCTGGCTTTGCCATAACCAGCATGGACATTCCAAGCTCCCTGCAATCTGTCCACAGACAGCATTCTTGGTGGAGAGAACAATGGCAGACTTCATAGATGTCAATGATACTCTCTCTGCTTTGAACCTTACTGCACAGGGTGGTTTTCAAGGGGTTCATGTGGCACATCATTAAAAGTCAAAAATCATTTTGTAAAGCAGCCCTCCCATCCCCGCAACACACACACACATACATACACGTACACACACTAACTTCTTTCTTCCAAAATCATGAGTCTTATCTCCATCAGTCAAGAATTTAGTTTCTCGGCGGGGCGTGGTGGCTCACGCCTGTAATCCTAGCACTCTGGGAGGCCGAGGCAGGAGGATTGCTCAAGGTCAGGAGTTCGAAACCAGCCTGAGCACGAGCGAGACTCCATCTCTACCAAAAATAGAAAGAAATTAATTGGCCAACTAAAAATATATGGAAAAAATTAGCCGGGCATGTGGCGCATGCCTGTAGTCCCAGCTACTCAGGAGGCTGAGGCAGGAGGATCACCTGAGCCCAGGAGTTTGAGGTTGCTGTGAGCTAGGCTGACGCCATGGCAGTCTAGCCTGGGCAACAGAGTGAGACTCTGTCTCAGAAAAAAAAAAAAAAAAGAATTTAGTTTCCCTTAACTGTCACGAGAGCAAACAAACAACCTACAGAATGGGAGAAAATTTTAGCAAGCTACACATCCGATAAAGGGCTGATAACTAGAATCTATTTAGAACTCAGGATAATCAGCAAGAAAAAAATCAAACAACCCTATCAAAAAGTGGGCAAAGGACATGAACAGAAACTTTCCAAAAGAAGACAGAACAATGGCCAACAAACATATGAAAAATGCTCAACATCTCTAATCATCAGGGAAATGCAAATCAAAACCACAATGAGATATCACTTATCTCCAGTGAGAATGGCCTCTATTAAAGAGTCCCAAAACAATACATGTTGGCGTGGATGCAGAGAGGTAAGAACAGTGCTACATTGCTGGTGGGACTGCAAACTAGTTCAACCTCTGTGGAAAGCAATATGGAGATACCTTAAAGCGATACAAGTAGAACTACCATTTGATCCAGCAATCCCGTTACTGGGCATCTACCCAAAAGAACAAAAGACACTGTATAAAAAAGACACTTGCACTCGGATGTTTATAGCAGCACAATTCACAATAGCAAAGTTGTGTAAACAACCTAAGTGCCCATCAGTACACGAGTGGATTAATAAAATGTGCTGTATGTATACCATGGAGTACTATTCAGCTATAAGAAACAACAGTGATATAGCACCTCTTGTATTTTCCTGGATAGAGCTGGAATCCATTCTACTAAGTGAAGTATCCCAAGAATGGAAAAATAAGCACCACATGTACTCACCAGCAAATTGGTTTAACTGATCAACACCTAAGTGCACATATGGGAATAACATTTATCAGGCATCGGGCAGAATGGAGGGGGGAGAAGGGGATGGGTATATATATACATAATGAGTGCAATGCGCACCATCCAGGGGATGGACACGCTTGCTTGAAGCTCTGACTCCGGGCCGGGGAAGAGGGGGAAAGGCAACGCACGTAACCTAAACATTCGTACCCCCATAATATGCTGAAATAAAAAAAAAAAAGAATTTAGTTTCTCTTTATAGCAGCACAATTCACAGTTGCAGAGATGTGGAAACAACCCAAGTGCCCATCAATACATCAGTGGATTAATAAAATATGGTATATGTATACCATGGAGTTCTACTTAGCCACAAAAAACAATGGTGATCTAGCACCTCTTGTATTATCCTGGATAGAGCAGGAACCCATTTACTAAGTGAAGTATCCCAAGAATGGAAAAACAAGCACCACATGCACACACCATTAAATTGGAACTAATCGAACAACACTTATGTGCATACATGGAAATAAAACTCATCGGAAATCAAGCAGGTGGGAGGGGGGAGGAGGGAATGGGTAAATTCACAAGTAATGGGTGCGGTGCACACCATCTGGGGGAGGGGCACACATGTAAATCAGACTTCGGTGGTGTAAAGGCAATTTATGTAACCAAAGCATTCCCTCTTCCATGAAGGAAGGTGCTTATGGAGTAGCCTTAAGTAGCCTCAGGAAATGGCCCCCAAGCAGAATGTGCATTCAGTGCTATCATTCAAACTAGAACTTAGTTTGCAGTGGGAAGGCCTGTCTCTGGTTGAGGGTTATGCTGAACTTGGGGTACCACTGTGATACATTTATTTGCATGAAATAAGCCAACCAAGCCCGGGGGGAGGGTGTTCATAATTTAACATCTTTCTGTGAAATTTAGTTCTGGTCTTAGAAAAAGGAAGATAGGTAATTTTTATTTCCCAGCCTCATGCTTGAGTGAGGTTTGTCTAGAACACTGGTTCTTACAGTGAATATTGTTACAATATTACAGGAATATTGGCCAATTCACTCACTCCAAAAAAAAAAAAAAGTAATTGGCAAACTTCAGTCCATGCTCTAGTTCAGTGAGTTTTTAGCCAAAATTCTTTAGCTAGAGGTTAAGATGCTGAAGATTTGGTTTTTATCTACGTAATAAATCGTGGGATGTTAGGGCTGGAAGGGAATGTACAGGTCAGGTAACCCAAGGAAGGGCAACCACTGTTATTACCTGTATTTGTATAATAGATGCTTCAAAGTTAATTTCAGAAGCCTTATTTACCGTCTTTCAAAAATGTGTATATAGCCTGTTGGTAATGACCACACGATAGATACATTTGTTTTGGGATTTGTACCTGCAAGGTATTTTTCAAGTCCGTTCTTTTTGGCCTTCCTAGTAACCCTGTGTAGCAACTTCCCTTCCATTATTTGGTCATCAGAAGTTGATGATGTAAAAGCAGAAGTTTCCAGCTGTGCAGGATATAGAGAGAAACAAAAACTCTAAAATTTGTCATCGGAGCCAAGTTGTCACCATTACTGCAGCACACATCAT
Organism: Lepilemur ruficaudatus; assembly: GCA_963574885.1. Classification (NCBI taxonomy): domain Eukaryota; kingdom Metazoa; phylum Chordata; class Mammalia; order Primates; family Lepilemuridae; genus Lepilemur; species Lepilemur ruficaudatus. The sequence continues at coordinate 8,817 of CAUYRT010061459.1, forward strand.
CACCAAAGTATGCTTAGAGCTGCAACATTTTGTTAGATATACTTTTTGTTGTTTTCCTTAAATAACTAATTTTTTTCATTAGGCTATGCTCTGATTTCATAGGTTCTTACTTAGCCTGTAATATTTTCTTCTTAATGCTGTCTTACGCGTGAACTGCCCAGAGTTCAAGCACAAATCTCAGGGCAGATTTGTATTTGACTGTCCAGTTTTCTTTGCTGTATGTCCAAAAGTACAGAAATGTCACCAAATTAAGCAAAGAAGATAAGCGTTTTTGAGGGGCAAAGTTCTGACCACTGTAAAATAAAACCCTGTTGAGAGCGCAGAGTGAGAAGGGCACTGACCTTCTCAGGCAGCTGTAGTACCTGCTGCTGCGTCACAAACCCCCACAAATCTCGCTGCCTGGAACAACACGGAGTTACCATTCCGCCGTTTCTGTGGGTGAGCAGTCGGGGTGCTAGCCGGGCTGCATTCTCGTTTGAGGCTTGGGGGTTTCCTTCCAAGTTCAGATTGTTGGCAGGATTCAGTTCCTGTGGATGTAGGACTGAGGCCCTCAGCTCCTCGTAGGCTGGCTGCCAGTCCCTGGACAGATCACATGACGGCGGTTTCTATCTTCACGGCCAGCGAACGGTCTCCCCTTCCAGTCTGCGAAGACGGTCTTGTAGGATTCGACAGACCTCTGGTCAGCCTTGCCGTATGATGTAAGCTAACCTAGGAAAGTGCACCCCATCTCCTCCGACATATCATGGGGAGCAGAAGCAAGTCATGGGCCGCGCCCATACTCGAGGGGAGGGGATTATCTCAGGGCAGGACTTGTTGGAGCTCAGGGGTGTCCCTGACAGCAACCTTTAGTTGGAGTCCCCTCGATGAATGTAAGTTCCAACTTGAATGTACACTCTGTCCTTTTGTCTTTTTCTAAACAAACAAAAACTTAATCCTCATTCAACAATAAAAGTTTTGTTGCCCATAAAGATACCTGAAAATGTATGATGACACGGACACCGAGACAGCTCACAAACTGCCTACATGTATCTAGTGTTGCGACACAATTAAAATAAGTTGTGGTGGTCTTTGTAGGGGGTCGCTGCTGTGTGGAGGGAACAGCTCTTACTGACGTGTAAATTGTGGTTTATCCGCATGCGGAGTTCCGTTGCTCGATTGCTCTCTTTGGGCTGGTTTGTTCTCGTGTCTAACTAGGGTGATTTTGAGGAAAACAACGCTTCCTGGCTGCCTCGGACACGAGGCCCCTACAGTTTTCAGAGGGCCCCAGCCCACGGTCTCAAGTCTCCAGCTGCCTCCTGGCGCCGGAGGTCTCAGCCAGACTGATGGCGTCCAGTGACTCCACTACCCGTGGGTGCTCCTGCTCAGACTCGTGCACCTGTAGGGGGAGTGACTGTACAGCTCGTCGCTTAAACTTCCAACCGTTTAAACTTCTGTGAGTGAAAGGTGTTGCGAGTAACCGTGTCTCCAGGACCCTCTGGTCACTCCTCTTCCCAGGGGTGTGGACAGGCCTGAACGTGACTCATTCTTCCCCATCTCTCTGCAGAAATGCTTCCCGCCTAATCCAGCCGCGCCTGCCCGCGCGAGCGCCAGGGTTCCGTTCATGCCGGTCGTCAAGTGCGCTGTGGGTCGCACCGCGCACACGGTCTTTACGCAGTAAAGAGCCAGTCGTCGTTTTTGTGCTCCGTTCCTGAATTTGGCTTCATTGATGTGGTTTATACCTTACTCTACCCCAACCTTATAAACCAAGCCGACTCTTCTTACTTTGGAAAATGCTTTGCCTGGGTATATTTATATATATATAATTAAGAAATGCGTTAGAACACGTTGGTATTGGTCACACCATGCTGAGTTTGGGGTGGCCCCGTGATCCACTGACCGGACACTGACTTGGATGAAGAGAAGAATTATGGCTCTGGGAGCCCTCCTGGGCTGTGCTTCTACGTGTGGCGAGGAGTTTGTCAGGACGGTACCAAACCTGGTGTATCAGAGCTTCTGGGACACTCCCAGTGTCCAGCACAGTCACACACACTCCCCGATTTCTAAGGTCCCTAAAATACGACCTTCTGTATTCTTTGTTTCTTTCACTGCGTTCCCAGATTGGTTATACAAAATTTAGCTGCTTTCTTCTTTTCAGAAGTGGTTAGGGTCTTGATTTTTCTTTGACCCTTCATCTGAAAGGCTTGGCTGTCTTCTTTTGTTAGGCACAGTCACTGACACTGTTCTGACAATCATCTCTCCCTTCTATAGTCCGTGGGTGACATCTTGTAGCCCTCTCCCCCTGGACTCAGTGACTGATGAGTGCTACAGCCAGTCCATTGACAGTATCAGCTCTGCAACGAGCAGATGGATGTCTTTCTCCATCATCCATTTAAGTCACATCCACAGAGGCAGAAAACATAACATGTGACTTATTTGAATTAAGCTAAGCCGTTCCAGAAGTATTATAGTTTATCCTAGACTTGGAAAAAAGATTTTCTATTTCACCACAACCTCCACGCTTCAGAGACAACATTCAAGGCCAAATAGACTCTAAAGTGCCTCGTCACACCTCCTGCTAGTCTCAGGAAGAGATATACACCGAGAATCTCCCCCTGGAAGTTCTGTTTTAGCAGGGTTCTTATTTTTAAGATCTTTCCCACCTTAGAACAGGGAACTATGAATGTTGTCTGTAAGATCCAGGCCCTGCTTCTCCAAGTGCACATTTGGCCTTACATTCCTGGTGAGTTGGGGAGACACCCATGGGCTCATCCACAATGTTTGCTGAGCGTGGTCAGAAGGCAGCAGTGCAGGAGTCTCTTGTGAGAGTGTTTATATTTAGAGATGTTTATATTTAAGTAGTTATTTTATAAATAAAAGCATTTCTAATGGCAAAAAAAGAAAAGAAATGCTTATATAATCGCAGAGTTATAAAACAGAACACAAATCACATATTCATTGCCATCATGGTTATAACAGCATGGGTATTATTTTCTTCAATCATCTCAAAAGGGATGCAGCAAAAAATATATATATATATACAGGCAACATTTTAAACACTCTCTTTCTGCTTTTTTCTAACAGAGGGTGGCTCCCGCTTCATAAAGACCTCATCGCCGCAAGGTGAGGCTAAGATGAGCATAACCAGTGACGAGGTGAACTTTCTGGTGTATCGGTATCTCCAGGAGTCAGGTAAGGGGCTTGGTTTTCTGTCTGTAAGAAATTCATCTTCAACACACTGTGAGCAGAATGATCAGCCGTTGATGGAAAGTCAGGCCATGCAGAAAGCACTAAGCTTTCTTACTAAGTAAGAGGGGTGAAGGGGAGTAGAGAGAGTGCTGGGGCCATCCCATCTCCGGGGTGGAATGAGGGCTTGTGTTCTTTCTCCCCTTGATACTTCTATTCCCATGAAATCAGACTGAAATTAACGCGGAGAGCCGGTGTGGTGAACGCGGTCGACCTGGGCGTGCACAATTCGGTGCTCTTGTCCTCTGCCATGGCGAGGGCATTTATCGGCTGGGGTATGCATTTGAACCTCGCAGATTTTGCAGTAGAGGTTTATTCAGCTTCCAAATTGCCTACCTAGCGAATGGGCCCTACGCAATGTTCTCAAACATAAGAATCATTCTAGTTTCTTCCGATACTTTTGATCATAGCCGAGACATTACTTTATGGTAAGTAATTGAAAGGCCAAACACACATGTTCCCTGTTGACAAAGTGGACCTTGTGCTTAGCAGCCACCACCCTCCAGAAACAAGGACGGAGTGGAAGGAAGCCCAGAGCCCAAGGCCAGGGTCAGGCCTGGCTGTGTCGTGGACCAGCGGGATTCCTCTGACAGTCGTTGGAGCTCTAAAGTGAAAATGGTTTTTAACTTTTAAAACCTAAAGATATTTAGTTTAAGACCTACAAAAATGGCATTAATGGGAAAAACATCCTGGTACCCACCTACCCATTCAACTTAAGGAGCAAACTGTCTCAACCGGGACCCTGCCTGTGTCTGCCTCCCTGGTAGCATGCGCGGACCCTCCCCCACCCCACGCCATGGCAGCCACCCACCTGGACTGGCTGTTTATCATCCCCGTGCAGTTGTTTGGTCCACACGATGTTTTCCTAAGCAGTGTAAAGTATGGGCGTATTGGTTTTCTAGGGCTGCTGTAACACAGTGCCACAGCTAGGGTGGCTTAAAAAGAAATATATTGTCTTGTAGCTCCTGAGGACAGAAGTCCAAGATCAAGGTGTCGGCCGGTTTGTTCCTTCTCAGGGTGAATCTGTTCTGTCTCTACTAGCTTCTGGTGGTTTCCTGGCAATCTTTGGCATTCGGCTCCCTGGTCTCTGTGTCCAAATGTGTCCGTATTTCCCTTTTATAAAGATGCACTCATATTGGATTAGGGGCTCACCACACGCCAGTGCATCCTTATCTTAACGAATTACATCTGCAGTGATGTTTACAAAGAGAGTCACATTCTGAAGTGTTCTGTTATTTAGCACTTGAACGTAAGAATTTGGGACACTATTCAAACAGTAACAATTGGTTTGGGGCATATGTAAGCTCTGTGCCCTTGATACATGCTGTATATATTCTGGAACTTGATTATCTGGAAAGGCAGCCCCAATTCCTTGGCCCCACCTCCCAGAGACACATATACTAAGTTTAAGGGAAAACCAGTTTAGGAGCCCCTGGGCCCGGGCCCTTTCAGAGCTGGCACAAAAGGGGGAGGTGGAGACATTGGAGCCAGACAGAATGGCTTAAGGCTCTGATCCTTGAACAAGTCATTTACCCACTTGAGCCTCAGTTTCCCTGCCCAGGCAAAAGTGCTCAACTCTGTCGGGCACGTAACACCTTATGAATAAGCACCCTCCCCATCCAAGCCTGGAGCTGTCATTTGGGCTCCCAGCTAGCATTACCCATGAAAAGTGCACATTCTTTCTGCATCTGTGTTAGATCATTCGGATTAGCTGTTGCCAGGACATAGGATAAGGAACTGGTATAGAAAACGAAATACGTACTGGCTCAGCCCTGGAAGTCAGGGAAGTAACAACCGCCGCTCTGATGCCTCAACCCTGGGCACGTACAGGAGCCGCCCACTGAGAGTACAGTTGTTCTGTTGCAGAGCAGAGATTCCCAGAGGCGCTTGCCAGTGGAAATTTTGCTCCCCTGTTGACACTTAGTGTGGAATTCGAGATTCTTCCCATTTATAAACACCTCTGCCCAAGGGCATGAGAACAGTCAAAGAGAGTCAAAATGTGTGAGCAGATCACAAACTGGAACTGACATTGGGTGTGGAAGACAAAGTTCTCTGTAAACTGGAGACAGAGCTGTGCCGGTGGCTGGTCCCCGGGGCGCTGGAGCGCAAGCTTTGCTGGCCTCTCGGAATAAACACAGAAATCTCCACCCCTCCCCAGAAAGGTCGGCTTCCTGAGTTCGTGTTTGTTTATAAAGCCTCTTCAACTAGGCACAGGGAGGGAGCGCTGGGACACAGCAATGTATAGACGATCACAAATGTCACTTTTGTGCAACTCTCACCGGCTCCTTTCCCTAATTTGTCAGCATCGTGGAAGTAACGTCCCATGGGCAGAGTTGGCATTGAGAGAGAGATTGATGGATTTTCTTCAAGTCATTGTGTGTTTTTGGGGTCCCCCACAAGAATGTCTTCAAGGAAGAAGAGAGAAAAGAAATGCCTCATGTCGAAGTGTTCATTCCATGCTTGTGTCAAATCCTAACGTTTTGGTTAGGCCGCCATTTATGGAGCCTCCAGATCCAAAGAGACCTTCTCCTCGGCCTATTCCTGGCTCCCTTCCATCTTAAAAAAAAGAAGGAAACATTTCCCTGATCATGCTTCCTCCTATCCAAGCTCTTGCTCCTTATGCACCAGCAAACTGCATACAAACAAGTTCTGCCTCCCTGGAAATGATTCTTTCCTCAACTCCTCCCTGCCTGGCTTTCTCTGCTGGAAGGAAGTGGCCAGTGAGCTCCGGGTGGCAGATTGGATGCTCGTGCTTCAGCTGTCGCTGCTCCGTGCCTGGTCCTCCCTCTGTGCCCGTGTGGGGCAGGAGGTGGGTGTGGGGAGGCCTTTCCGTGTCTCCATCTCCTCCACGGTCCCCTCTCTTCCTCCCAAGCCCGGTGTCCGAGGTGGCAGTTAGGATGCTTTAGGCCACAAGGAAGAGAATGCTTCAGCGGGGCACTGGCGGCCTCAGTGCAGGAAGGCAGGGTGGGACACGGCATGTCCTGGCGGTGTTATGAGCGTCTAGGACACATCTCTTCAGACTTGTTTTGAAAATGGACGTGTTTTATTCTTCTGCCCCGCAACAGATGGAAGTCAAGTCGTCTAGCTCTTACCAGACCGTATGTTTCCACCCTGTACGGAAGAGCACATGTTCATCGTTGGCCTTGTTCGTTGTCCAAAGCAAGGGCCTTGACTTGCCCATCAAGGGCACTCGATAGATGGTATTGATTTGTGACGTCTCCCAGCAGCAGATTCGCAGCACTCTGAAAGATGAAAACAGTTAGGAAGCAAGACTTTCGATTAAGTGGCGGGAAATGTGCATCACCAGTCTGGCAATAAATGGCTCCTTTCTGTTTGCGTGAGTTCCGGCGGTCCAGCTTTGATGTTGGCCTCTGACTTCTGGGGTCCACTGCATGGTCACTTGTGCTGTCTGGGCAGTTTTTCAGAAGCAGATGGTGACAGCGTGCCTTTCCCGCAAGCTCATGTTACCATCCCAGGAAGAGAGAAGCAAGGGAGCGATCCCTGGAAATGTGTGCAGCCTGCGTGGTCTGGCTCCCTGAATGCTGGGTGAACTGTGAGTTGTCTTCCCTGCTTGTTTCTAAATGCAGTAAGAAAAGTGGAAGTCCATTTCCAACTCAGTACGGAAAGAGGGAAAATTCGGCAAGTGAATCCTGTAAACATACTAAGTATGTCCTCCGGGGCTTCATCCCAAAATCCAAATTATAAAGAAAATAATTTCTCCCAGATCCACATTTTTGGCATAAATCAAGTAATTCACACAAACCTGAAAGGCGTTGTGAGGAGTGCAGTGGGACAGAACAGCAGATTCTAATCGCAGGGAGCTGGGCAGGAGCCGCCCGCCAGATAACGGGGGATCTAGATTCTGGGGAGGGGACATATGTGTGAAAAGACTTGTTAAAAGAGGAGAAGGTTCTGTCTGAAGAGGAAAGCAGGAAGAAATGTGAGGAGCTGTCTGAGCAAAGGGAGAGTGTGCAGAGCATGCTGGGCAGAGGAACCACCAAGGGTGTGGACAGAGCCATGGGCAGTCACGATGGTCTGGACCCAGTGGCCTTGGTGGGGACTGTCCCTTCACATAATCAGGGCGGGTGCCCAGGCTCTGGCCAGAGAGCTGAATGATTGAATAGATTTGCTGATGTCTCCTGAAAAGAGCAGGGTGTCTAGGTTCAGTCCCCCCTCCGGGACAGTTCTGTGATTGATGGGCGGAAGGATGGTGTCATGTGTAGCTGGAGCAGTGTCACAATTTATTCTGCAGAGGAGATTTTCCACAACAGTGTAATGATCTCGTGAGTCTCAGGTGACAACCTCGGAGAAGACAAATAAGACTTTTCCTTGGTAGAGACACAGTAAAATTCACCCTTTTTGGAGCACAGGCTTGCAAGATTTGCCAAATACGTGCAGTCCTCTAATCACCAGCATAGTCAACACAGAGAGCAGTCCTGTCACCCCAAGAATCCTTTGTGCCCTTTGTAGTCAGCCCCCAGCAACACCTTTCTGTTTCCTGTCCCTAGAGTTCTGCCTTTGCAGAAATATCATAGAAATGGCATCCTACAGTGTGTGGCCGTGAATGTCACACATCTGAGATTCATTCACGCTGTTGTGTGCACCGGCTGTGTGTTCTTTATTGCTAAGTTCTTTATCCGAAGGCTGTTTGCGCAGACTGCTTTTCCATTCTCCACCTGACGAACATTTGGGTTGTTTCAGGTTTTGGTGATTCTACCTTAAAGCTATCAGAAACATTTGCATGCAGGATTTTTGTGTTAAGGTAGACTTTCATTTCTCTTGGGTAAATATCCGGGAGCAGGCCTGCTGGCTGTGTGATGAGTCACTGTCGGAAGCCACTGCGTTCTCTGCAATCTAAGGCTGCAGCAAGGTGCTTCATACACATCAGTGGTTTTGTAGATTCGAGGTGAGTGTCAAAGCTACGATGTGCCTGTCATGCCAGGCATGTTGGAAAGTAGGTAAAAGGACCTTTAGCTGCAGCGTCTGTATCTGCAGGATACTTGCAAAGTTTGACGCTTCCTCCTGGGGTCTGTAGTTAGCCTTTGTGAACCTGTCTGGGGTCACACTTTCCGCAGCCAGCCATGAATGTAGCCCTGGTCCACTGAGTGACAGAGCTTCCTTGTTTGGGCACCTTCTGCTCCTTCAGCTGTGCCCTTGGTCCAGCTTTCTGCATAAAAATAGGAAACTCTGCAGCCTGGTCGGCCCTCCAGTGGATAAGGCCGTGTGTCTGAGCGGGACTGAGGCCCTTCTGTTCAGACTTCAGGATAACGAGATTCCCAGAGGTCAGGCCCTGTGGCAGACACAGAAGCTTTCTGTGCATTTGCTCAGAAACACAGGGCACCAAAGTCATCGAAACCCAGCGGAATACTTCCCCACTCCCAGCGTTGTGACGTACGTCAGCACTCCACCAGGAACAGGCAGACGGGTAATAGCAACCACTTGGTAATGACGGGCGTGGTGATGATACCAAAGAAAAAGAAGCACAAGTGAGAAATCGAGTTACGCTGGTGTTTTCCCTGGCGCAGGGACACCACCATGTTCTCTGTCCCTGATTGCTTAATGGTAAACATTGTAGCTACTAACAATAGCTTGTCACCATGACAGATGATGAAAGTTCATTTGTTGTGTATGCTAAATTGCCAGGATGATGAACTTCTTTCTTCATTGTGAAGATTTAAAGACCCTCAAGTATGATTGAAAACTCCTCATTTACTGGCATTTACTTTCTGATTTGTCCTGATTTGCAGCTAAAAGCCCAATTTATTATACGCATTTATTGCCTCCATTAACCTGGTCGTACACTGGTTATTCAGAGCCTCACAGGTGCTTATCAAAAGTGAACGTCTGCTAAGCCGATGCCATTTTGCTAAAGAGCCAATTTGTATGCACACGTGACTAGGTAGAATCAGGCATGTGTCTTTATTTACATAATGTATACATGGTTGTACGCTATATATCATCCTTCTTCCTAAGGGGGACAGTTGATGGGGTCTGAATGTTTGTGTGTCCCCCCAGATTCGCATGTTGGAGCCCTCACCCCACATGTGATGGTGTTGGGCAGGGATGAGGCCATGACGGTGCAGCCTCAGGGATGGGATCTGTGTCCTTAGAAAAGAGGCACCAGAGAGACCTCTCACCCTCCACCATGTGAGGACTGGTGAGGAGGCGCCATCTGTGAGCCAGGAAGCAAGTCTCACCAGACACTGAACGTGCCAGTGCCTCGAGCTCAGACTTCCAGCCTCCGGAATCGCAAGGAACAAACGTCTGTTGTTTAGAAGCCACCCTGGCCGTGGCCATTTGTTACAGTAGTAGCCCAGACAGACGAAGATAATAGTGAGATATCATGTCCACATTCCCAGACTTTCAAGGTTGTGAATGTAACTTAGGTGGCACTGTCATGCATTTTATGAATTTCTATGCCAAGAAAAACGTGACCAAGAAAGACTCCTCCAGCGGGTGGTTCACTTTGCCTTGGGGCTCTGCTAGTGCCGGCTCCGCAGGTGCCCTAGCAGAAGAGGAAGAGTGACACTTTGGTGGCCTTTTCTTTCCTCATCTGAGCCCAAGCACAGAGCTAAAGGGTTGTTCCGTGCTCTG